>CM030019.1:8135940-8223440 GCA_017639485.1 Pluvialis apricaria
AAACCATTCCTGATTTTACGGGAGTCTATCAACACCCTGGCAGTTGCATCTCTTTTTTAAGCTGCACAGTCCTAGTCTCCTTAGTGTCTGTATGCCCCTTAATGTTGTTTTAACCTTTTTGATGTCTTTTCACGTTCTATAGTATCCGCTGGGACATGGGCAAGGATTTTATTGGCTCTTTTGCCCTTTCATGGTATGGTAACTCTCTGTCCTTACACCTTGTGGGGCTTGCTGTGAGCTACAAGTTCCTTGTGGTCCTAATTTTGATTAGTGCACAATTTGTAGCTCCAGGGTCTGATCAAATGGGTATGTAAATGGAGACAGATGCCTCTTGTGGCACCTGTAATGGACTGTTTCAGCCATTAGATCTGGAGAAATCATTTTTCCAAGGCTTCCTTCTCCCCAGGGGGAGAACTGTTGCATTATTCATGGCTGCTATTTCCACTGTAAACTCTTGTCTCATGATTACAGCCTGTCACAATTTCCCCCCTCAGCTGCCTCCCCCAATTCTCTTGCACTTTCATGTTTCTTGTTCCTTTGCAAAGTTAAAGGTGCGTCTCTTTGAAGTCTTCAGGGAGGAAGTATTCTGTCATGACAAGAACATGGAGCACCAACAGACTCTCAGTGTGTCTGATGAACGAGGTAGTATTCCCCTTTCTGCATATGCATTTCGTCCCATCAGCAATGGAGCTGATTTCACTTGCACGTTAAAAGAAAAGAAAAGTACGACCACCCATCTCCCCTCACTGACAGCTAGTTTGAATATCTTGCATTACAACAGAATATTGCTTCAAATTTTATGCCATAGGGGAGTAATTCAGATAGCCTGGACCAACTTCGTCCTGGATGTAACAAGAATAAGAACTTTATAAGTCTCCTTGGATTGCCTTAGCCCCTTGCATGGTTTCTTAGTAAGTAATTGTTTTGGAAAATAGTAGGAATGGCAAAATATACCCCTAATGGGAAAGCATTATATTTTCTGTATCTTTGTCATACATAACTTCCATGTGTATTTAAACAAGTAGCATCAGCATAGAGCCAAAAGATATTACGTAGAAAAATATGTGTTTGGGGAGTATTTCATAGAATCATAGAATCATAGAATGGTTTAGGTTGGAAGGGACCTTGAAGATCATCGAGTTCCAACCCCCCTGCCATAGGCAGGGACACCTCTCACTAGACCAGGTTGCCCAAGGCCACGTCCAGCCTGGCCTTGAACACCTCCAGGGACGGGGCTTCAACAACCTCTCTGGGCAACCTGTTCCAGTGCCTCACCACCCTTAAAGTGAAAAACTTCTTCCTAATGTTTAATCTAAACCTGCCCTCTTCCAGCTTAAAGCCGTTCCCCCTCGTCCTATCACTACATGCCCTTGTAAAAAGTCCTTCCCCAGCTCTCCTGTAGGCCCCCTTTAGGTACTGGAAGGCTGCAATAAGATCTCCCCGGAGCCTTCTCTTCTCCAGGCTGAACAGCCCCAACTCTCTCAGCCTCTCCTCATAGGAGAGGTGCTCCAGCCCTCGGATCATCCTCGTGGCTCTCCTCTGGACGCGCTCCAGCAGGTCCATGTCCTTCTTATGTTGGGGACTCCACAGCTGGATGCAGTACTCCAGGTGGGGTCTCACGAGAGCAGAGTAGAGGGGCAGAATCACCTCCCTTGACCTGCTGGCCACACTTCTTTTCATGCAGCCCAGGATATGGTTGGCCTTCTGGGCTGCGATCGCACATTGCTTGCTCATGTCGAGCTTCTCATCAATTTGATGAATAAAAATAAGAAACATTTGGAAGGTCTGATGACCTTGCAAATATTTAAGCACAAAAGTGTTTTCATAACCTTGCTCAAGCCATTTCTGTACCAGGGGCTGTGGGACGTTAGGTATAAGATGACCTTTTCTCTGTGGCAGCATCCCAAGCCATCCTTCCAATCTTTCCTCAGCCCTGTCCTTGCTTTAGTAATGAGACAAATTTAGGTGTTAAAATAGAGAGAAAGCAGTATTATAGGAATGACAAGGGATTGAGAAGTACTTTTCCATTTCTACAATGATTTTTATACTGACATTTCCAGAAACATATGGCCCCGTGTTCTGCGAGAGGTTTGTTAGGATGTGCTGTCCCTCTGCCTTGCTTCCCAGAACGCGCAGTCCCCCCCACACATGCTCACACCGACGTGCGATGATGCCCAGCATTGCACTTCAGTCTGTCGGCGGCGGGAAGGCAGGATCTGTGCATCCCATCCTCTCTGGGGCCCTCTGAAATTCAGTCCCTGTCACTTCAGGAACAGGGGTTTATGGAGACGCACCTCCATGTGGCTTAAACTATCTGTTTTAGAGGAGGCAGATTAAGTAGAAAATCAACTGGCAGCCCCAAGTTCATGGTTTTGAACACCCTGAGTTCAAACCAGAGCTCAAGTACCCAAAAAACTGTTCCCTCCGGTGTTGTGGGCAGCTCTGCAGCCTGCACAGGGCTATGAGCTGCCGCCGCTGCAGCGGCTAGCAGGCTGGGAATTTGAAGAGATTTCAGTGAAAACCTTCCTTTTGCATTTTCCCTCATTCTTAACATGCCACATGGGGCTGTGTAGCTGAAAGGATAGTGAGGACAGGGGTTTATAGGTCTTTCATTGGTCTGAGCAGGCAGAATGGCAGATTTCATGTGCCGCTGGTGGCAGAGAAGGCAAAAAGCAGTGGCAGATCCTGCAACCAGAGCCCTGTTGCTAAAGGAGAGCCCTGTGCAAGACAGGAGAGAGAAGTCTCCAAAACATACACAGCTATCCAGGGTTTCCCCGTGAAAGCCTTTACCTGCACAGGACATCTATGCCCAGCCACTGCAGACAAAGGGGATTGCAGTAGAAGCTTAGGTAGCTTCTTGGGTCCAAGTACCTACATCATCTGGGCTTTGCATGGCTCTCCTGGATTGCGTGTCACCTTTCTTAGTCCAAAGACTATGAAATATATATGAAAACACATATATATGAAAAGTCTGAGGAGAATTTAACCTGCTTTCATATTGTTTGTCCCGAGGACCCTCTCATACAGCAACAATCACCACCCTTTTTGTCTTCCTTTTCCTGCCCAGGCTGTTTTTTCAGGAAAAGGTGGTGTGGGTATGGGAGTCAGAGCTGAAGGCAGCTCATGCAAAGCTGAGGGAATCAGAGGGCAGGCGATGGCGAGGAAGAAACATCACCTGGAGGTGTCACCAGTGGCAGGCTGGGCTGTCTCCATCAGAGCGGAGGATGCTATGGACCAACCTCTGCTGCGGTACAGCAGCTGCAGGGATGCCTGTGGGCAGCAGGATGCTGTGTCAGCAGGGGCTGCGGCTGAAACCAAGGAGTTATTTTTGGTTTGCGGTAGACAGGGCTGTGGCTGCCAAACAGACGGCTCCTGACCTCCCAGCAGGTATCCCAGGAGAGAGCGGTTTGCAAGCACAGCAGCTACCTGAGGCTGCCATGTGCTGTGACACCGTTTCCTCGAAATCCCCCTTCCCCAGCCCCAGCAGCACTTCCAGGAACGATCTCTCCATCTCCCACACGCAGAACCAGAAAGCCCATTTTGTTTGTGGATCCCTGAAGATTGTATGGGAGCATCCGACCTCGCTACACAGCTCTGCTAATGAAGCTGCTGAGAGTAATTAAACTAGAACAATATCTGTTGTGATATTTAGAAAAAGACATGCCGGGGATAATTATGCCACTCCGCTCGCGCTCTCTGCCTCTACCCCCACACACTGACCTGTGCAGAACACCACTGGCAGAGTAATAACAGCTTTGTAGCTGTACCTCTCGTCTTAAAGAGAGCCTATGCAAGGGCTCATTCTCACTGTGTGACAGTCAGGTCCCCACAGACACCAAGATGAGCTGTGAAATTCAGTCTTGGCACCAAGGAGATCTGGGGGTGGCTGTCTCTGCTTACCAGCACCAGGGAAGTGGTGGTGGGCTTCAGAAAGTGCTTTCATCCAAGATGAAAGGTGCAGAAGCGAAGGGTCTAGGAGCAAACCGGCCCGGCACGTGAAGAGCAGTGGTAACTCAAGGACATGTTTCACTGTGTGGATGTGGCTCTGCCCTGCTAAGCCGACACACTGTAAAATCCCGCAGTGAGGACATAGCACAGGGAATGAGCTGAAATAGCTTATCAGTGTCTCCATCAGCCCCCCATCAGCTATACCATCCCACTCGAGATGGGCTGGAGCGACCTGTATTGTGCCAGCTTGTTGTTGTCAGCCCCAGTCTGGTCTGTAAGGATTTTGCCTTCTCTTCCCAACTCCAAGAAGGTTTGTTTTGAGTCTGGAAACCTCAAAGGCATTCCTCTACCACTCCGCTGCCAACAGTGCTCCTTTGCTCATCACCTGGCATACCCTGCCTGCTGTTATCTCCATTATAGAAATCACGGAAGGGGTTATGCAACATAAAATCATCTTGGGTGAGTTTTTATCTCATTTACACCTCTATGAATCAGAAGTGGCATTTTGGTTTTGATTTTTGTAGCCAGTCTTGCAAAAGGGGAGATGACTTGGAGCTCCCCTGAGTTTTCAGGAGAAAAGTTAGGAGTTTCATGTTAGAGTAGGAAAAAAAGGACTGAAAAGAGTGAAAAAGGATTATACAAACAGGGTACTTGTCTTCCCCACAAAGGCTCCTGTTTGGCATCCCATCCTTTAAAAGTGATCTCTTGCATTCCTGGTTCCATGTTCTGGTTCAGGTCAGTAACAAACGGCACCAGATGCATTAAGTTACAGTCACAGAAAGGAAGGTGCTGATTTCACTTTTCATTGAATCATATTCTCCCTGACTTCCTTCAGAAACCATTTTTCTTTCTTCAGAGCCTTGAGAATGGAACATTATAAGGAATTTTTTTCTCTTACTCTGTTTTCTGGATATTTTAATCCAAATAAAGCATGAGTACTTAAGAAAACAAAAGCAAATGAAAAAGACTGAAACCATAGGAAGCTTTTTCTTCCTTTTTTTTTCCTCAATTCCATAGAGACAATACAGATACTCCCTCAAATCTATGGTTGATGGTTCTCAGGGAACAGATGAAGATATTTCCTCTGGATACCAATCTCCATTTGTAGGAGCAAGTAATAGAATGTGATAGAGGAAACCAGGCCCAGTAATTTAGGAAATCCTGCATGCCGGTCCAATACATCGTGGTATTTAGCATGGTTCATCAACAGTGTTTTGTGTCTGACTCTGGGCAGTGCACTTCAACAAAGCCAGGGACTGCTTGGATAAAGTCCTGGAGGGACCGAAGTGTGTCCCAAGCTCTAGAACACATGGCAGAGAAGAGAAAGGGAACAAACTGGGTTTTGGTCTGGAGCATTTTAGCTGTAGCTTTGAAATCTTCAGGTGCAGCCTGCAGAGTGAAGTTGTTCTGTCTGTCCACTGTGGCTTCACAGACAGTGGGAGCTGGGGCTGAAGGTTTGGAGGTCTGTCTGATAGCTTGCTTTGAGGATGGACTGAATAAGGTAGTGGTGAATGGAGAGTTTGTGGAACAGGCCGGAGGGATGTCCGCCAGCGATGCTTTGGGAAGAGGTGAGCCAAGTCCATGGATGGCTGGTGCAACCTCCTGAGACCCTTCCTCGCCCAAATCTCTATGTTTTTGTGAAAAGGCAGGAGGGCTGTTTCATGCCACACCAGCAGAAATCTTGCTGGATTTTTGCTCGGGGAGAAAAGGGACTTGACTTGGCAGCTGCAGGGATCATTAAGGTCTGCATTACCAAGGCATCTTCCAAGCAAAGTGGTTTCCTTCATGGGGCCAAATTACAGCTCAGTGATTACATAAATAACCATGTTTTCTTTTCAAGACAGCAAGTAATGGCCCCTGGAGGTGCTGTGCAGCTGTATAACCTCTACAAGCCCTCGTAGTCCTTCAGAGACTCTTGATTTTTTCCCCACTGCCCCCCTGACTCACTTCTTTTTAATGATATTTACAGCATTTAATAACTAATTCTAAATTGCCTTGATAAACCACTGTGTTCCTGCATGTGGCTAAATTGAGTCTCTTTGTTAGTCTGTGTGGATTATCCTCTTTCCAGAGCCAGTGGAGAGATCGTGCTTCAGTGCACAATGTGTACCATCTTTTGAAATTCATGAAGGGTTTTTCTTTACCTGCTGGGTTTCATTTCTCTAGGCCAGGTGCTGTCAAAAACTGAAATCTGCTGGCCCTTACATCCTCTCTGTGAAAAAAAAAATTAAAAAAAAATGGAGAGAATTCACCCAGCAGGTGTAGGCAACACGTGGATCACAACCTTTACACCTCACTGTGCATCCAGATGTGCATGTGGTTAACTCTCACCAGTCAAACAGGCTGACCTTACAGCACAGGCAGGGGTGAGATGCTGAAAGCCAGCAGCAGCTTACTGCTAGGCAGGACTCGGGCGGCAGGATGAGTTCATAGGGATGGGTATGGTTGAGGAGTCTTCTGTAACTACTTGCAACTGTTTGCTATTCTGCCTGGTACTGCTGTCTGAAAGCATTCAGTTAATAACTATCAGGTTCCTGAAACCATAAGCTTGCTTTACAAGTCATGCATTTTTAATACTATATTGAATTTGAGGCTTCTTTTTATTAATCTTCCCTTTTTTAGCACTGAAAACTCTTATTTTTAGATTTTTTTTTTCCCTCTGAAGTTGAAGGTCTGTACCTTACTGAAAAAGAAAAAAAAGATAATGTGACTCACAATCAAATGACTCCAGGAGCTGAGACTTTATGAACTTCACTCACCTCTGCAAGCCCTGTGCTGAGACTACAAGACTCAGTAGGACTGTCTGCATCTCTGATTCAGTGATGAAACCCCGTGTGTTAATTTTCAGTGAGAAAAATCCCTGAGTGACATTGCAGGTTGTTTATGTAAAGCTCTTTGTCTCAGTTCTTACTGCTGTGAATTTGGGCCAGCACTTATACCAGAGATGGAGGGGCTAAATCATTGGAGACATTCTGTTTCTGTGTAAATGATTTTATGGCCATCACAACGTCGCCTGCAGTTGCTGTAACACCACTTTAGGCACAAATCCCACTTAGAGGGAAGCTGTCGGATGTTGAATCATGCAAATGAGACAGCAGCCTGTGAGATCCCAAACACCACAATTTGGGGACCTCCATCTTGAAGGGACCCGCAAAATTACTGTACTCCCACAGACAGTGGATGCAGTCTCCCATCGAGTTCAGTCTGAATATCTCTCTCTTGCTGCCAAGTCATTCTCCCTTTAATTAATATTTCATCCTGTTGATGCAACTTGTCCACTTATTTTCCCAGTTGTTTGCAGTGCGGATTTCCCAAATTGTTTCCTCAGGGCACTTGCAAAATCAAGATCTCACATCTGAGGAGTTCCTTGCAGCTCAATTATTGAAATTTCTTGCTGAAAAATGTATGCGCTTTTAATTAAAAAAAAAATACCCAGCAAAAACAGCCTGGAGGTAGTTTGAAAGTAAGAGGAATGTTTTGTTAAAAAAATGAAGGGAAAAAAGCCCCAAGTGGATTAGCAGTTACAGCATTGTATGTCCAGAAACTATTTGAAACCCTTCCCCAGTGATGGATAATGGAGAGGAGCCTGGGATTGACCTGTGTCATCTTATAAAAATGTCAGAAACTGCAAGCACAGAAGATGTTAGCTGCTGGAGGATCTTCCCTAATTGAGTTGCAGTGGAGAGCATGGCATCCTCCTTCTCACCCTGGGGCAGGCTGAGTTTGAGAAGGTATTGTTCCTTGGGCAGGCCAGCAGAAAGCCAAGGTATTGCCTCTGCTCTGCATTAAGCTGGACCATGGACCTGTATTGGTTCAGATCCTGCAGTTTACAGGAGATTAATCCTGAACTGAAGCGGGGAACTCTGATAGTGCCCAGAGGGTCTTGTTTCTGGTTTTGTCCTAACTGATGCAAGACCAGAGCACCAGTGAGGAATTCCTTATACTTGGTGTTTGCAAAAGGGCGTGTAAATACACCAATACCTGTGCAAGAAACCCAACATGAATGCAACATGATGCACTTTGGGGGTTGCTTACACAAAGCTTTCGCAGAAGGGATCTGTATGGAACAGTTGGAGTGGAAATTTGGGGCCTGCAGCAGTCTGTGCCTCACTTGTACTGAGTCCCCTCTGCTACCCTGCTGCAGTGGCCTTCATGCCACCAGGCAGTCCTGTTGAGCAAGGGCCATTTTGGAGAGTCTCTGTGCCACCAGCATTGACTTGAGTGCTTATTCTTTTGGTGCTGTGCTTCTTTGAAAGCTGTAGGTGCGACTGTAGACATGCGTGTTATGGCTACGTGTGATGTGTCCCTAACCTGGTCTCTGTGCATTCACAGGGATGGCTAGAAGCTGCCCATAGCATGGTGGGACACAGCGACCAAGCTATGAGGGCAGGCTGGGCTGGCATCCCATCTCTGGGGCAGCAATGGACAGCAGGACCCTCTTGGGACAGACATCGGCAGATGTCTCATCGACAGAACTGCTGTGGGATTTGATGGGATACCAGGTGGAGAATGTCCTGTGCAGGGCTACCCTAACTTCATCTGTGCTTTGCTGAGGCATGGCAGCCTCCTGGCCAAGTCAGATACACACTGTGGGCTAAGCATGAGACAGGTGCATCGTTGTCCTTTTTGCACATACCAGATTGCTTCACAGATCACACAACAGACTGGTGGTGCCTCCTACCCTCTCAGCTGTCATACAAGAGGCTGACAGGGCCCAGCTTGGTCCCTGAGGCCCAGCTTGTGACCTCGTTTCTGTCCTTACTACCACCTTTTTCCTGAATGAGCCTGTTGGCCTCGGCTGGGTTACTGATGGGACCAAATATACACAGCAGAATTAGGGCTAGCAGGTGGTGAACTTCAATTGTTCACGTGAATCAATGGAGTTTCTTCCCACTACATTGTATTTTTGTATTTGGGGGGAAAAAAAGTCCTGGGAAAACTGTGACACTGCTAGTTGTAATGGTGGTGTCAGCTAGGAGCTCAGCTGAGACCGCTGGCAGGTAGGACAGTTGTGACCAAGTGGCTCTGGACGTGAGACAGCAGATATGCCCAGGGACACCAAGCAGTACCATGCACTCAACCAGGCACAGGATGGAGAAGATGCGATCCTGCTCTAAGAGTAGGTGCTGTGCAAAACGCTCCATGGGGGACCCTGTCTCAGAGGCAGGGAGTTCTCCTGGTTTGGGCAAGGGCTTCCCGTATAGAGAACATTTTGCTAATGTCTACCTTGGGATTGCCAAGAAGCTGGAAAAGAAGGCAATGATGATAGTCAGAGAGAAGAATAGAAAAAGAAGAGAGAGAGAGAGGGGGTCTATTGAGAGCTAGTAAATAAGCCATGAGGAGCAGGGGTCTCCTTCCGCATGGTTATTCACCATGGAGTTACTCCAGGAGTTTCTGTACTCGGCCGATGAGTCCTCTGAGTAGCATGAATGCTCGCCAGTGTCTATGGGTGTTGGTTCACTGAATGTGATGATCATGTACTAACACAAAACCTTCCCTCAACAGAACAGTAATAATTCTCTGTCATACCTCTTTCCTTCCCTGTGGACGTATCCCACTCCTGAGGACCACTCAGCCTTTCACTGGAGGTAGTCCACTCTGCAGCTCACTGGCCCTACACTTTAATTAATGAGAAAACATATGAGGAATTATTTCCTTCTGCCACTGGCTGCTTGGAAGCAGGGTTGGTATTTTGAGTATTTTTAGGAGGAAGAGTTTAATATGTTGTAGAAGAAAAGTTCATGAGAGGGTAGTGAAGGAATAGCAGCAGTAGGAGTTTGAATGTGAGCATGTTCAAAGCGGGAGAGAGGCACAGCATGAACCCCATTCCTCCTCCTGTCCTCCCTGCTGAAGATCAGAGAAAAAAAGAGATGAGAAATGGAAAGTGAGGGTGGAGGGGTTGAGGGAGAGCATTGATTGGCAGGTCCTTTCTTAATGGGTTTGTTTTTAAAGAGAAACAATATAAGTGCAGGGCAGACCATGCCCAGGGAAGGGGCAAAAGGAAATGCTGCCCGCTGTCCCTGAGTTTCCTCTCATGTCACATCTGACTTTGCAGCATGAGATGCAGGATTTTGTACACAGAGAAAATTCTGGCTGATCACAGTTTGTAGGGAAGCCCTCCTGTTTTCTTTTCTCTGCCAACCTCTCCCTTGAAATGTAAATAAATAGGGTTGGAGACACACGTAATGAGGCCCAAGGGTAAGGGACTAAAAATCCAACATCATGTTTTCTTTGGCTGAATTTCTGAAAAAAACAACCCCAAATGCTAGATGAGGAGCGATATAAAAAGAAATCAGACCTGCAGTTCACCACATAGGAAAGCTCAGAGCTGCTGTGGAGAAGAAGTGGTATGCAAACTAATGAATAAACATACACAAACAGTGGTGTACGCTTCCTACAAAGAGTCATAGAATCATAGAATTGTCTAGGTTGGAAGGGACCTTTAAAATCATCAAGTCCAACCATCAAAGACCTTCCACCTCTGTTTTGAAAGCAGATTGCTACTAACACCTGAGCAAAGCCTGCTTTGAAACTTTGTGCCACAAACAATAGTGAACTCCATGGCCAGCGACCAGGAAAATTTTCAGCAGTTGTTGCAGAGCCTTTCTGAGCTTCATTTCTTTCCAACCAACATTCATCAGGACAACACAGCAACACAAAACAGCCATTGCATTTTAGCTACAGATGATACCTGCCCAGGGAGGAAGGCAGGGTAAAAAAGCTGTTTTGTAGGGAGAAGATCGCTAAGAAGGCAGCTAGTGGGATGGTTCTTCTCCTGATGTCCCAATATCTGAAGCAGTATCTCATTTCACATATTAGGAGCCAAGTGAATGCGTCTCTTTGCAACTGCATGTGCTGGACTAGGGTTACAATTCTGAGGATGTATCTGCTGAACGGCAGCAGATTGGCTGCAGTCACCAATTGGGAGTTATAACTAACTGCTTGGGAAAAGGATCAAAGTGAAATCTTTTTACATCATGTTTCCTCATGAAGATTGTTCCTCTTACACTTGGTACCACTTCTCTCTAGAGCATCCCTTTTGATGTTGCATGCAGCATCACGCTAATAGGAATGCAGATAGGCTTTCCTGCTAGTCAAGCTTGTCATTGAGTAAGTTGTATTTCAAGGTGTATAAAAAAGGCCGTCATGCATTTCTGTAGGAACCATTGCGGCTCTCAGGCCTCCTGGGCTGAGCAGTCCTGCAGTGACCATCTCAGCTCCCTGCAGATGCCCTGATCGGACAAGCACAAACCAATAGACATTTGATTTCCATCAATTTGCTGCAGTGCCGTTAGCTCCACAGCGCAACGCTAGTGCCTCTGCCTGGGAAGCAGGCAGGGGACCATTTAGCTACTCCACGGCAAAGTCAGCTCCAGCTCTGCTCTGCCCTCCTCCCCTTGACACTCCGCTCCGAGGCATGGGAATCCCATCTAACCATACTCAATTAGAGATGTCTTTTGGGCACAGAGCAGCTGACATCAAGGAAAGCATTGTTGCAAAGCAGTGTGGTAGTACAGAGGCCCCTGCTTGTTAGGAAGAAAAGAAATCTGAAACAATCCATGTTTTGCAAAAGGGAAACCCGCAGAAGCTAGTTACACATTTCAGGGAAGAGCACACGTGAACCTGTAACGCTGCTGTAACGGGAGCGGAGGGGCCGTGTACACGGTGTTTGCAAAAGAAACCCGTAGTGAAGATCGTGTCTTTGTCTGTGTTACCCACTGGTCCTGAGCGTCTGCTCCCAACTTGTTCAGTCTGATCAACAAAATACCTGAGCATACTCAACTTTGACTTCACGCAGAGATGACAGGGGTGTATTGCTGCCATCTGCACCACTCCTGGTAATGGGAGCCCAGCATCACACTGGGAGCAAGCCACTAAGTATGGCCTTGGGTGCAGGGGAGTCTCAGGCGCCCCCGAATGCACAGAGCATGTCTGGGGGTGCCTGACGCTGTCCTGTGCTTCCCTGCACCCCTGGATGGGCTCTGCACCCCTAGATGGGCTCTCCACCCACGGGTATTGCAAAGAAAGAGTAGACAGACAACGTTGCACACCCAGTGAGTGACTTCTCAACCCTAACTCGTGTTAAACGTTAAGCATGTCTTTTGCTGTATTGCTGGACAGGGTTAATATTGTGTCTGTATGTGTGTGTGGGCAGAGGGCTGAATGGCAGTGATTTTCTGTGGATCACTTGGGTAATTGCTCTGCCTTAGTTTTGGCTTTTTTAGAGTTGTTTGCAAAGACTTAAAAAGAAAAAAAGAAAATCCAGACAGAAGCAGTCACTCAGGAAAGACGGCTGCAGTCAGGAGACTGTGAGTGTGCCCCACGTGCTCGCTATGGACCTCCTCCCCAGCACCGTGGTCCAGCAGCAGTGTACAAGCAAAGCCTCTGCTGCTCTGTGTCTTCAATTCATTGGCTTCCAGTTTCACAGCAGAAACAGGTAGACGGTCTTCAGAGCAATGAAGTGTGCCTTTGCCCTTTGCATGGGAGTAGAGGACCTAGCTGGATTCCGGGAATGATTTTCACTACAGAAACCACATGGGTTGAGTTTGGCCCCAAGACAATCGTAGTTACATCCCTCGGCGCCTTGGCCCATTCTGCCCATTTAAAGATCAAGGTTATTAAACAGTCCTGTGCGATGCTGCTGGGGTGACGAGTACTTGTAAGCAGCAAAGCTCACACTGAATTCAGGGCTGAAGAGAACAGATGTGCCTTTTCATATAGCCTTCTGCATCCTTGAGGTTATTAATTGTATCAACAAGGAGAGTACCACCAGGTATTTTCCCTGGTGTTTCACAGCCTGTAGAGCTAGAACAAATCCTCTGTGCCAGCACACTCCAGTGGATTTGAACATGAGCTTAGAAGCCAGGAACACCTGGTTCTTTCATCAGCTCTGATACAGGCTCATTGTGTGACGTCCAAAAAGTCGCTTGAAGTTTGTTTTTGGGAGGTGCTGAACGATCACTGCTGCTCAGCACATCTGAAACCAGCCCTGTCTGGCCCTCCGTAAAACACAGCCAAAAGCTCCTTTGAGCTCACTGAATGAAAAGCATGATATGAATGCAAAGTTTATTATACGTCTACCGTGTAATGTCATGTGGACTCATAACATAGTAAACACTGCAGATATTCCAAAGACACAAAATCTTATCTGTAGTAAACACATTCTGAAGCTCCTCACTGAATTATTCTAAGCCTCTGATGTCCCTCTGCAGATTTTGGTTGAGTTTTGGCCCTTGAAGGTATTTGTAGACTGCTGCCATATTCCTCTACTGAATATCTGCCAGATCCGTCAGTCCCAGGCCCTTCTGTTACCAACACAGCAGATGCACTTAAAGTTACGAAGACCAGAGTAAGCAAAACTAAAGTGTTTAATCTATTATTAATCAGTCAGTTGCAGAAATGATAGGGCTCTGGGGGACCTCAGAAAGACATCAATATTTATGGCCTCGTTAGCAAATGCCACTTTTTTTTTTTTTTTTAAATAAAGAGACAGCAGAATTATGAAGGATGTTTATGTTTTGAGTCATTTCATAAAGACGCAATGTCATGTTTTGGGACAGGAGGATTCAGAATAAGGTATTTAATATTTGTCACAGGATATTAAGACTTTCACTATACTTCTGTTCTTCTTGGTCTTACGTTCAAGCTTTCACCTTATGTAGAAGCAATGACCAAAGCTGAGATCAGAGAGCCCCAGTTTCTCCAAGCTATCATCTAGGGAATTTTAAAAAATGAAAAGATAAAATCTCCCTAATTTTATTTGCCAAGATAAATTACATAAATTTCATTAAAGAAAAGCAAAGAAATATGATTTGAGTTCCCAAAGAGCTCCACCCATTACAGGCAATTTTTTTCTGGATTAAATGAGTCCAAATAACTCATCCTGCAACGCTTGTGCTTCGCAGTGTTTTGCAGTTCTTGCTTGAGTTTGTTCCTTGACATTTTCTGCACCCATCCTAGTGATGCCGATTTTAATATGACTGTTATCCCTGGTACACAACCTTCTTAGCTTGATTAGTTTTTACCTTCATGTACTTGTGAGTCCTTTTTTTTCACGCACTGTGTTTTGCTTTTGTTTATTTTTTTTTAAACTGCTTTTCTTCTCTTAACATTTTTATGAAACCATTTTAATGGATATTTTTTATATCCCCTTTGGTCCTCTTTGCAGTTTCTGAATTTTTACTAAAGATCTCTTCCCTGAAGTAAAATAATAATCTCTCTTATCTCAATATCACTTCAATGCCACCATCGTTGAAGCAACCTCTTGGTTGAACATTATTGTTTTCTGTTTCATGCAGGAGATGTTGAGGAAGAGAGCACTGGATCAGAGAGAGTAAAATCCAGGGGGGAATGAGAGGAGAAACTGAATAAATCAGAGAATAGCACAGTGATAAGCCATGTAGTCCATGAAAGGAATAAAGAGAAGAGGAAGAGAGAGGACATTTCAAAGGAAGGAAAGAGAAACGAACCCCTAGCCAATGTGGAGTTGCCTTCAAGTCATTGATCTCATCACTTATCCCTTCTTACACTTGTACTTCCCTTGCTGTCTCTTGATCTGGTCACTGATTTTCCCTCTTTCATACCCAGCACAGTCTTTTCTACATAGGAATATTAGGTATACTGCACATTAATACACCTTCTAATAAATGAGCAAACAGAAAACCCATCAACTTGGGCCTGACTCCAGCATCACAAAGCTATTAGGGATCAACGGAGGATCTCTCCACATGCGATTTGATGGCAGAAAGTCTTATGGAGTCTCCAAATTGTTTTACAGAGTCTGACAGCTTTTCAAGAGTTCCCTACACCAGGCATTCCTCTTCTTTAATCTCTCTGTCTCAGGAGTCTGAAACTTTGTTCTCCTTGTGCATGTGAGACCTATAATCACTGTGGCTGGAGACAGGTTCATTGTGCTCTTTCTGTGCTAGGAAATGTGAAATCCCTCCACCTTTACTCTCAGCAAGGCCCAAGGATGTGTTTCATGGGCACCTACTCCACCATATGAATGTGGGGCATTGTCCTCTCTCAGTTGTATGCTGGCATCTCCTGAGGGTCCAGACAGCCCTCTGGAAAGGTGTGTATGGGCGACGGGTCATCACGAGGTGCCACTGAGGTAGAGTCCAGGGATGGACCTGCTGGTTGCAAACATAGGCTGGGCTCGTTGTTTGAATGGTTCATAATCTCAGAGCTCTGAATCTATTCCTGCAGTGGAAAAGGAAAGGCTCAGATGTGTTTTTTTCTGGGCTGAGCCCTATGAGGTGTGTAGTATTTGCCCACTGTCCAGACTGCTAGATTGGCTGGAAATAACCAAGCTGTACTTAGACAAAGCCAGGCAGGAGCAGGACCTGAAGAGGTCTGTGCTGCTGAGCTTGGCCTGCAATACCATGTGCTATATGCTTTATAAACATCACCTGTGGCATTAACAAACCTTTTTTTACTTTAGTTTAAAAGAACTCAGGACTTTCCTTAGTTTTTCTCCATCCTTTAATTTGATTTGGCTTTTTTTGATTTTGTCCCAGAGTTTTGTGCTTGCTGCACTGCACTGTGGCTGATGCCAATGCACCACTTCTGCCTTCACGTTGTTTTTTTTTCCCCCATTGCTGCACCCCAGACCATTGCAGGTAATTACAGATTTCTGTCTAGAGGTGGTTGAAAGCCTGTGGAAAATTTTCTCATTCAAAATAAGTCTTCGCCATAAAAGATTTTTCCCCCTCAAGGAAATAGTAGCTTCAATAAATGTTTACTATCGTTTTGCCATTGCAAATCTGAAATAAAAGGTAAACGTGGAGATTTTCTATGTATGCTCACACTTTTTGCCAGTTTGCCACTTACCTCCCACCTACCAGTTGGAAAACAGGAAAAAAAAACCCAGCATGTGATGCCAATCTCCACCTATTTTCATATTTCTCTGTTTTGCCATCTTCTCTCCACAGAGAGAAAAGTACTAAAATCTACAACTAAAGAAATAAAGCTATTTTTATCAGTTTACTGACCAAAAGAAAGCTTAAGGTTACTTGAAACAGCACAAAACTAAATATTCTTGCTTCATTTTGATATTTCCATCAAGAAAAAAAAATCTAATGCTTTTTTTCTATGTGATTTCTTAAGAGGAGGAAGTAAGTTGGTAGCTCTATTTGCAAGGTTTTCCTTTTTTGTTCTCATTTGCAATTTAAAAAAAGGAACCAACAACTAAGTGAACTTCCTAAGTAAACAATTTCCAAAGGCTGAATGGGTGGGACATCTTCCTACCCTCATTCCCTCCTTTTCCCTTTACTCCGTCTGCTTCTAGGAGAGTCACTGGAATTGCTCCTTGCAGCTCTGCGGTGGGCTTTGTGCATCTCCCGTATCCTCCTCCCCCTGCAGCCCTCTCTGCCCGGCGGGCACTTGGTTGCCCTCACACTACACTTTAATAAATGGTACCCATGCTTTAATAAATGCCATTCTCTGCTTACCAAGACTTTAAGTTTTTTAAAAGTCATTGACTTACTGAGCATAAACCGAGTTTGTTCAGTCCCATGGGGAAGAGCTCCGTGTTTGATAATGGGAGGTGTGTAGAAACTTTCAAATGTCTTGGTTTTTTCTACACCTTTCAAAAGAGATTGTTTCATCTTTATGCAAATGGTAGAGACCTTTATATCTGCTGCTTCTCTCACACTGCTCAGCCAACATCCCCTTCATCTGCCTTACCCAGGTACCGGGGAGGAAAGCATCGGGCACGCTCGCTCCTGGGAGGATAATGGCTCATGCAGCAGCACTTGCAGTCCACTAAATATTCATTTCCCTGTGTTTTTTTGTATCCATATTACAGATATGTAATTTCTATCAGACGTGTCGGGTGTTCGGTGTCTCTGGAGACAGCCAAACAGTGGAGGCGGTAGACTCCAGGAATGTAAATGTGTGCTGAGGAAATGTGAGAGTGGTTTCTGCATGCCACAGCGATCAAAATAGATGCCTGGGTGCTGCGCCTGCACTTCCCCCTCGGAGCAGGGAGCTCTCTGCTCCCTCTCATCTCTTGCAGTGCTATGACTCTTACAGTCAAAAAGGCAAAGGCCAGGGTTGGTTTGTTGCAATATCTGTTAGCAAGTCAAGGAAGAGAACCGTGAAGGTGATGAGTGGATGGATGTAAGGTCATAGCGTGAGACCCACCTCTCCGAGGCACAAAGGGAAGGGTTCTGTTTTCTTACCCCCCTGCTGCCATGGGGAGACAAAGCCAAGGAACAAAGTGCTTTTGCACTATTGACCTCTTATGATAGAAATAGTGTGCTGGTGTGACAGGGTGCAACTCCGAGCCCGAACCACACAGCGAGCGCGGGAAGGGACCTCAGGGTCACCGATGCCAGGTTGGGCTCTCAGACATAAATGATGCTCGAGATGGAGCCAGCTCTGGTTTTGCTCCAGTGCTCCCTTTGGAAAGCGATACCCGAGCTGCTCTCCTCCCGCAGTTACAAATCATTCCGTGGTTCACAGCCTGCATTTATTCATGACTAGTTTATTCTCACTTGTTCTCATGCCAATGTTGTCCTTTAGCATCAATAGCTCTTCTCTAGTGTTTACCCCTCTGATGTTTTTATAGACAGCAACCCATCCCCTCTCAGCCTGTGCTTCCCTGCACTAAACATGCCAGATATTTTAAATGTCTCCTCATGAGATAAGCTTTCCATTTTCCAGGACAGTTACCCAGATATCTAAGGGTTTACCCCCAAATACCTCATTTACATTGGTTTATCTTGCTTTAAAAAAATGCTGGTTTTACTGAGGTTCACATGCATGTGTCCGACTTAGTGGAAAATATGTGCTCCAGGAAGGGGGATAATGGTGTGTGTGACACAAAAAAGTTCCTGTGCATGTGAAGCACGCTGTGGGGTGCTGCATGCGGCTGTGCATGCGTGTGGAGGGATGCTGTCAGCGGGATCGTGTGTGCGAGACTCTGAAAAGGATTACTCAGTGTGCGAGGGGGCGTTGTAAGAAGGATTTTGAGGTATGTGACACTGAGAAGGATTAGTCTCTGTGTAAAAAAGTGTGCGCGTGTAGAAGAGAGGGAAGATAAGCGGGTGGCCGCGCGTGGCACGGGCAGGGAGATTAGCCTGTGCGTCTGCAAACAGGATGATAAGGAGGGCTGTGTGCGAGAATGCCGCTGTAAAAAGCGGGATTTAGCTAATGGAAGGATTAGTGTGTGTGCATGTGCACGCACGTGTGTGCACGCGTCCGGGTGGGACATGGTAAGGAGGATTTGGGAAGTGACACGCTAGGAGTGCTCCTGCTGCAGGTGTGCGTGGCTGTGGCCACAGCACCCTGTGGTTGTTCACGGCTGTACATGTGTGGGATGTGGTGTGGGGGTACGTGAAGGGTTCCTGTGCCCGCAGGGACGGGGTCAGAGAGAAATCTGTCCCTGCCCTGTGGGTAGGAGGGATTATGGGGCACTGCTGAGCCTCACATGGAGAGGTGCTCACGGGGCGGCTGGCAAAGCAGGGATGAAACTGTAGTACAGTAAGAGGCACGGCCGTACCTGTCAGAGCAGGGGAAGGGTGAAGACACGGGTGGCAGTGGGGAGGAAAGGGCTGATGGCTCGGATGCACTGCAGCACAGGGGCGAATGTCACCCCGTGAGCAGGGCAGGACAAAGGACACGTGCTGTGCTGAGCAGAGGTTGTCCACGTGCAGGGTATATGCAGTTGAAGTGTGTTTTTCTCAGGAGACAGGGCTCTGGGAGTGGCTAAGCTTCGCATCCACGGCTGAGCATGAAGATTGGTGACATTTCCATTGACCCCATGTTCTCCACCTCTCACCTCAGATTTATCCCTGCTCCTCCAGCCGACTGCCAGCACAGTACCTCTTCTAGGTGGAAAGGGTACCAGCAGCAGTCTTAGAGCAATTTATGATCCAGAGAAGCAGGGGAGGGTTGATTGCATCCCGATGCTTATTTTTTAACATTCTGACTTAACACTAAACCTTTGTCCCCCTTCTGTTTTTCCATGGGAAAATCAGGGTGTTTTGTCAAAATCAGCAATTTCCTACTTTTGATCAAACCTCAGTTTTCATTCGGAGGGGAAAAAAAAAAAAGTGTGGAAAAATTTCAGCCGGCTTTATTGTCTGCAATATGTCTGAGCTGGATCTGTTCCGTCAGCACTAGTCTCATCTCAGAGACACTAAAAGTAAAACCTACTGAACCTTTTATGATAAAGTGAACTGAAATAGCTGGGGTGCCTAGGTTAACTTTTCTTCAAAATTTTATTCTTTTCTTGTCTAGTAGACCATTTGAACGTTTGCTTTCTGTTTAATGAAAGATCATCAAAAACCTGGCCAGTTGCTTTGTAGCTTTGAGTAATGTATTTATTTCTTAAGGAAGACAGCTAAAAATCAAGCAGCTGCAGTCTGAGTTTCCCCTTGGTGCTAGGTGCTGCACAAATATAAGATCTCGTGGCTAGAAAATAGAGTAAGAGGCTTCCAACCAGAAGTGAAGAGTCTTTATTAGTACTGAAAAATTTTCCTGCAGAAGCATGATCTTTAAATACAGAGATTGTCGATAAAATGGGGTCTTTATATCTTTCTTAAAGATATTCTGTTTTCCAACAAAAGGCATTCATTGTGGTGCAGGAATAGGACAAGTTCTATGGCAAAAATGGCCAACTTCCCCTCCTACGAGATCCATAGTGCATATTGCACACATCTGGCAGAGCCAACAGTGATATTGCTCTGTTGAGGACTGGAGATGGTATGGACTTGCAGTGAGGTTCACAGAGGTGCCATCCCTGCCCCATAGGGAGGGATTTGCTTGGCCCAGAAACCACTGCCCAACAGTTGTTCTGCTCAAGAGCTACTAGCGGGGCACCCAGCTCTGTTCTGTGCTGGAAGTCAAGCATGGCCATCACAATTAGATAGCCCTTCTGGTTTTTAAAAGCTAACAAATTGTGAAGTCACCCAGAGAGAGCCAAACAAAAGGCTTTTGGGGGTCCATGGTTTTGTTCTGGGAAGGTCTCCAGTCTTTCTGGCAAGAGGTCATGTTGTCCTTCTTCCTTTTAGAAACCTTTAGCCCAGCATGAATCAGCAGGGGGATGAGGCTGAGCTGTGAGAAGAATTGCAATGGGTTTAGTGTTAAAGCCAGTACATGAGCTCTATTTCAAAGTGCCCACTCAACAGCTGGTCACAAAATCCCTGAGCCTTGGGTGAGGTGCCAAGTCTGTGTGTGCCTGGAGAGGAGGAGCATCACGCCCATTGCAGTGCTGCCTTGATTCTGCTGTCAGCACGTTCCCTCCTCCGAAAGGATGGGCAAGAAGAGCAAATGGGGACAGGGGGTGCCCAGGGAAGCAGTCACCATCCACTGGGGAAACGCATTTCACTGGTGACCTTTGAGCATCCCACTGGGAAAACATTGCAATGGGCCCATTCATGTTGTCCCTTGACAAAGAGGGACTCGTGTGAGGGCACTTGGGTCCCTCCCCAAAATTGGTGCATGTCTTCTCACAAGTGGGTGCCTAAATCTTTTAAACTGTGAAATGAAGTTAAAAACCTTCATGGAAGATAGACTGCCAGGCTTCAGCCAGTGAGATTTGAAAAAACTCTTCTTAACTAAGACTAGGCAGCGTTAAAGAAGGACAAAGTGTTATTGTCTTTGTCCATTCAGAGAGAAAAAAGACAGAGTGACCCAGAAGTTGAAAGCCCATTTTTCTCCCCCACATAGAAACAGGCACCTAGCCCTTGGATCTCTGAATGCTCCTGCACTCAGGCCACCTTCACACTCTACTTTCATCCTTGTTTTTCTCTTTTAAAGCCCCAATTGATTTTGAAATTAAATTGGCTGTTCCCCTACCAATGAACCTCAAGCTTGCATCTCCTTTCCTGGGTTCCCCTTCTCCCCCTCCAGCTTTCACGTCTGCTCAGGTTTCTGTTATTTCCCATACATTTGCTTTGAAGGATTTTCCAATAAGGATGTGAGGAGAAGTTTCTTAAGGGTCTTTTATCACAAATTCCTTTTGATTTTATGCCTGAGGACACTGCTGAGAAGGACCTTGGCGACCTATGCTCAAGCAAACGTGAAGCAAGTACATTTTACAAGCAAGTCACAGCTGACTGCACACACAAATCAGGTCCTGTATCCCTGCAGCCTCATTCAGGAAACATGTTGTGTTTCCCAGCTGACAAAACTAGACCATACTTAGACCTAGTGTAATTCTGTTGGCCCCGATGTAGTTACCAGGGAGACTATAATGTAGACAACTTTTCTACATTGAAATAAAGTGTCTTACTGTCTTACTTATATAGCATAGACTATTCTTTCTAACCAGGCAGAAAGTGGATGATTTTCTCATTACTCTAGTCCTTCCATGGGAGATTGAGGAATGAAGTTCACAGGATGATGCAAGTGTGTTATAGCCACATATTTACAGCTGTTCCGTCAGGTTGGTGCAAAGTGCACGAGCACAGAGGACCTCTGTCAACCAAACCTGCCCCTCTTGTCATCCCAGCTCTTCCAGTCTAGACCTGCTCTGCAGGCAGTGTCGGGAAAGCATCAGACCTTAAGAGTGCACTGATAAAAGCTGCCACGGGAGACATCCTTTCACCATACATGAGTTAAGGCCCAATTTTCAAAGGTTGTGTGCACCATATGGCTTCTTTATGTGCCCAGATCCCAAATCACCTTCAGATCATTTCAACATCTTTTCTTTAAAGAGACGTCACTTAAGCATGTTTTGGAAATGCTACCAAGGCTCTCAACTGACACCACTCTACTGTCAGAACTAGCAGTGCAGAGGAATGATCACAACAAATGCTTAGGAAATAAGACTGCAGATGTTCACTGCCATGTTGAACACAGGCAGCCAAAAATAATTTCTCTCACAGGGAAATTAATCTTTTCTCTAACAAGAAGGTCAGGAACTCAAAATGAAGACTACATACTCCTCTCTGCCATGTTCAGCACCTAAAGTAGGTTGCAGTATAGAAAGAAGAAACTCACAGCCCTGACTGTGTAAATCACAGGCTTTTACATTGCCCCCCTGGCTTCTTGTGTGCACCAAAAGACAGAGGAACTGGTTCCAGGGATGTTTCTTTTTGTCTTGTTCCTTCCAAAATGAGTCTTCACTGTGGTTTTGCCCACTGGTGGCAGCAGCCTCTGCCCTGGCATCCTTCTCTTGTAGATAGCATTTCCACCTGCCTTTCCCCTTGGAGCCTTCTGGAATAAATGGCCCCTTAATTAGGTTAATTATACCTTTAGCAATCCATGCGCTCACTTTAGATGTACCTTTCTAGTCCATTACACAGTGTAGTTTCCCCAGTTTTCCATGTGGGAAGGAAAACTAACACCTGACGTGTGAAGCTCTCCGTGGCTCGGTTGTCTTACACGATATTTGTTAAATCCAAGGACTGTTTCCACTTGAAAACCTGGTGCTCCTGGCATTTCTCTGTTCAAGGCTTGCCTGACCCAGGGTGGCCAGTGACTCTGATTTCATGGACAAATGTGTTTCATCAGAGGCATCCCTCTGCAATGTCAACAGAAGGCTTGAGCAACGTCTGGTGTATAGTGAGAGAGTCTTTGATGCTAGTGAAAAGTGGTACAAATTAGCATCCTCCAGTCTGCTGCTGCTTTTCTGTCTAAATAATATTTTACAGGTAAAGTTTCCGCTGAGAAACAGTGGGGTTTTCTCAGTAGCTGCCTAAATCCTGTCATAGTTTTCGGTTTACACTGAGTAACTGCTTGAGACAGAAGCTGCATCTGTATGTGTGGTGTCATTGCTCCCGAATGATGAATGACCCCAAGTTTCTAACAACTTCCCTTCCTGTGCTCTGGCTGGCCTCCCTGCAATTTGCATTTATGCAGAGAGTTTTATGTGATCTCTCTTGCTCTTTGCAGCTCACTAGAGAGTCTCTTTCTTCAGGAGCTTAAAAACTCTCCCAGAATGGGAATTGGTAGAGAAGGTGCTGTTTGTATGTAACTAGGCATGTCAAGCAAGAGATCTCCGTGTTTCCCTAATGCTAAGGATGTTCCTCCATTCTTCTCCTAAGATGTGTCCCATTTTTCCCTGACTACTTTCTCAGTCCTGCTGGCAGTGCAGGCTGTTCAAGATAACTGAGATGCTCTTGGTATCTTCACTGGCCTCTATGTAGAGAAGATGACTTAGTATTTTCCACTAGCAGAAATCTTTCCTATGAATACATGAAGCACCACAAGTGAAACATCTAGTAGAAAAGCCTTTTCTAAAGTTATTTTCTCTCTAGAAAATCTTATTATAATGCTTTGTGTCTGAGCATTTGATGCTGCCTGCCACTAACATTAATGGGATTTCATTGCCCAAGGGTGTTTTAGGCAAAAGGTGTGCACCCAAGGTGGCTATATATAATTGGTGATATGCTGAGCAGCTTCTCCCACCTCTTGATCCTTTCCTCAGTCCTACAAGATTCATTTCCTCACGTGACCAGCTTGTTCTGGGAGATGATTTTATGGATCCAAGTGCAGGTTCAGGAGAAGTCTATAGCTGTAAGAGTCCCCTGGTTGCTGGTAAAATGGCACAGATTTTACCCAAGATTTTTTTGGAAAATCTTGGATTCCACTTTGTTTTCAATGAAGGTCTTGCTATGTAGCCAGATCCCTGGTTGATATTTGGTGTTTTGGGACACATTCACGCAGGGGTTCCAGGTCTACCCATCCACAGGTTTGTTGAAGCAGCAGGGCAGAGAGTTCCCCCAGCTCCCCCATCCCCACCGATGCCTTCACCTCCTGCAAGAGGGAAGCTGCCCTCCACAGCTTCTTGCAGCCCCGGTTTAACAAGTATCACCTCTCTGTGGAAGCTCCATCTGGGCACGCTAGCTAGATGCACTTCATGTAAACTGTTTGTTCCACCACCCACAACGAGCTATTCGCACAGAAGTTTCACCAGAGACCATAAAATTGCAAACCATAGGTCCAGATCTCGCCATCTGTCACAGTTCTGCATTCCTGCTCCCCAGACAACACAGTCTCCCACCGGGTTTAAAAGATCCCAAGCTTAAACTTGTTTGTTTGGGATTTTTCAAAAAACCTGATGCTCAGAAGCGCTGCAGAAATAAAAACGTGGTAGCTATTATCATTTATTGCCCTCACAATGCAGACAGGATTAAGGCTGTTCTAATGACAGGGAAGAAATGGTAATATTCCCCCTGACATTAAGTAGGCCTGAAGAAAGCTGTGAGCACAATGGAATGGAACATTAATGTGAAAAGGAAAAATAAAAACCCTGCAAGAAATGACTATAGCAAAGAACCACCAAGGGAGGCACTTAAGCCCACAAAAGCCAGCACTCTCAGATGTCAAAGGATCTTGTCATTCTGCACCTAACTCAACCCTTGCTGAGGTGTTAAAATGGGTTTCAAAACCATTCCTGCTTTCACAGACCTTAGGTGAATACAATATACAACCAGGCAGCACAAAAGGGTTGTGCTCTAGAGGCTTAGCCCCTGCATGCTGAGTGTAGTTTGCTGGGCTCGTACCTTGGCTGCTCCTCTTCTCAGTGGCTCCAGTGATTGCAGAAAAGATGGCACTTTTGGAGCAGCGATGGCACGTGTAGGTTTTGGAGCATCTGCCTTGCTAGCTCAGGAGATACCTGTAATGTAGCCTTGAAAATGTATAGAAAATGTGAACGTTTATATATAATGTGTCAGACAGCTGGTGGGTTTAAGTACTGCTTCCCACTTCAAGCCCCCGAGGACAAGATGCTCTTTCCTGTATGTGAGAGGTTTTGTTTGAAGAAGAACGGATGAGCGCAAGTTCTTCCTTCTTTGCCCAGACCAGGGAGACTGTATTCCTGTGGAGAGGTGAGCTTGGTGGTGCTTTCCCCCTACAAGGTACCCTGTGCTTTTTATCTGCTGCCTTTTATTTTCAAATGACCAGGGAGCCAAATAATGCCAGAAAGGCCAACAGTGGCTTGCCAGGAGAGGGAAACATCCTCTGTGCCCTCTGACAGCCTGCATCAGCCAGCCTCCCTCCTGGGCTGGGAGATATTTTAAGGTAGAGCACACACAAGACATCATCACTACCGAAAAGATCAATCAGGTCGCAGAAAATTCTCCTGCCTCTCCCTTTAGGTCCCTCCTTATCCTTTGTTTTACTTTCTGCGGTGAGCCCCCATATCATTTCCCTCCTCTCTGCTGGGAAGGTAATTCTCCACTCCGAGGAGGCTATTCAGCGGCTTGCTTTATTGCTATTTAACATGTATACATTACAGTGCCTCACAGAGGCCTCGTAGCATTGTGCCAGGCATCCTACAAACACACGCAGAGTGACGGGTACATCTGTAGCGGGTACCCATGTGTGGGGGATAACAGGATAAGCGTAATTCTGAGCCAATTACAATTAATAATAATGCCCACACATCCTACGTAGGTGTATGGGATATGGCATATCCCTATGTTTTCTTTGAAGGCAACACACCCCTGGAGTTTTAAAAGGGGGTTGTTTAGGGGGTTTTCTTGTCAATTTGAAAAATCAATATCAGGAAAGGGAGTCAGTGTTTAAAGGAAAAATAAAGGTCTCTTTTCATATGCATCCAAAGCAGGGATTAAAAGGTGGGCACATCGGGACCCTGCTCAGTCTGACTTTACAGAGTTTAACACCCGCTTTGCCTGGCTGCAGCTGACTGTGTTGGCTGAAGAGCATTAGGGGTCTGACACCTGAGACCAAGAAACCCAGTGCTTGCACCTGAGTATAATAAATATATGCCCAGGAAGTGTTTGGGACCATGGAAGGATCATTGAGGAAGGTGTGCATGCGTGTGTGTTTGTGTTTTGTCAGGTTCTTTGGCTGCTTTGAATAGAAAAAGGTGGAGTGTTAATAAATGAAGTTGTTTATTTCCAGTATGTCATCAAGAAAGCCTTAAAATTAGTTGTGTTAGTTCAGTGGCATGCGAGGATAAGGTTTTATGCACCGTAGCACAAACCAATTAAAAGTTGGAAATTTAGAAGCAGGAATAGGAAAAAAAAAAGTGGAGACAGGGAGAAAGAAGGGATTATAGGTGCTCACCTCCGGCTGCATGCGGAGAAGCAGAGTCAGGGCATGAGCCCACATCATCACTGACGTGAGAGCGTTGGTGTGTAGTTGTCCAGGTGCTGTGATCCCAACCGCTGTGTGTGACTTGTCATTCTCAAACTGGCATATTCTTTCAGCACGTGTCATGTATCTCGCTAGTGAAAGCTCAGCGTCTGGGAAGGGCAATGTTTAAAGCCACTGTGAGTACTGTTAGAAGCAGAAAGGGGAGATTTGTATGCAGGTCAGACCTCAGCGCTTCCGAGCGTAGGCTGAGATCCCAAAGCGGGCACAGAAAATGCCATGTGTACACCCAGGACTGAGTAACTTTGCTGGGCCACCCAGTCTCCTGCTGTCATGGGTCACTGGGTGAGACCTTCCTACACAGCCATGCTCTCCAAATACAGCTACTTTGACTGCTCATCTTCCTGATAAGTGCACTGTCATGTCACTGCATGGAAATAGCCGTGTTGAAAGTTAGTAAATTCTGCAGTTGCCTGCCAAATCACAAAATCTGGTCCTGATCCTGTAATTTACACTATGCCCCAAAAGACTGTAATCCTGTAGATCACAACAGCCAAGGCCTCACAAGGTAGGATTGTGATGGAAAATTAAAAGGTATTGAGCTGATGGGGCAGGGAGAGAGGGTGACACGGAGCTGCAGCTAAAAACAGTCTTGATTGCTACCTTCATTACAAACCTGGAAGGAGGAGTATATATGTCCATAACTGAACTCCATGCCTGGAAGAGACTTCAGGGAAGGGCTAATAGAGCCTTTATTATGAGAAGGAAATAATCCTAAAAAACCACCCAGGAACAATACAGCTGAGAAAATTTACCAAAACACTGTTTTCTCAATTTAAGGCAATAGCATGAGTCTCGGGAATGCCACAGGAAACACATCAGAGACTGAGACATCAGTTTGGCTTCTAAACTGGCACATCTGCAAAAGCACAGGATAGACAAAATTCGGGAATATCTACGCAGATGTTTTATGAAGCAGGGGTACGTGGGACCAAAATTGTAACTATCGGGATGAAGATTAAGAAAGGAGTTGTTGAAGTAGACATTAACATCCTCCTTCCCCAATGGAAGTAACATTAATGTTGCAATAACTTTTCCAGGGACAGTCCTTAGTCTGGTTTTTGCATTGTGACCTGCAATGCGTTTCAAGACAAGCACTTACAAAATCCTCATTAGAACCTGAGGCTTGCACCAAAGACCGTCGCAGGCTTTAATGTCTGCCGTGAACGGATATAATGTATTGAGGAAAGAAAAGAAGCTATTGAAGACAAAATGCATTTCATCTGCAGTGAGCTCTTCTTTATGTGACACATTTGCTTTCTGCTACTGCTTATCTTCCCCCCTCCTGCCCCTCACTCCTCTCTTTTTACTCTGTTTTAATAATTCAGCTCTTACAGCCCAGAATTAAATGTTGTGCTGACCTAAGAGCAGTGTGCTATGTGCCGTATTAACATGCTGTTGGTTTAGTGCTTTATTCTTGTCCTCGGTTGTTGTTCATGCTCCCCAGCAGAAAGCTGCACCGTGATATTGTACTTACTTTTCCTAGGATAGCACTGCCTGCAGAAGGACCAATATAATACAAAAGGCCACCTAATAAAGCAGCAAAAGCAAAATTGGTTCAACCCTCATCCCTTGCCCCTTTTATAATATTGCCGGCTCTTTTTCATTTGTAGTAATCTTGCTTTAGTATTTATGACTCTGCTTCAGACGCGGAGGGTTCAACGAGGACAAATTTTTGGTTTTCTATTTCACTGTAGGAGGTTGGGTGAGAGCAGGGAGAGCTGGTCTTCCAGAGTCCATGGGGCCCATAGCAACATCCATCTGCGGCTGGGGGGCCCTTGAGGCATCAACCCCCTCCTTCTAGGGGAGCTGCAGGGGAGCTCGAGGTGAGGGTTGTGAGCAGGAGATAGTGGCTGGTTTTGTGGAGCTTCTGCTGCTCCAAGGCAACCTAGCATGGCCAGCATCTTCTGCTTGCCTCTTTCTGGACACAGCATAAAGCTGGACTGCCCAGCAGCCCTGGTGCCGGCGCAGGCTTGCTGACAGTTCTGGCACATGTGTCACCATCAAACTGCTCAAAAGCCATGCAAGGCTTAAGGGCCACCAGTGGGCCACCCCTGGGCTCCAGGAGCAGGAGATGTGCTTTTCATTAACTAAATATGATGATTTTTAATGACATAATGTGCCGTAAAAGGATGTCAGAGGACTGTATCCCAGCTGGGTTTTCTTGCCATGGTTTGGTAGCTAGCTGTACCCCAGAAATGAGCCAGACT
Source organism: Pluvialis apricaria (assembly GCA_017639485.1). Classification (NCBI taxonomy): domain Eukaryota; kingdom Metazoa; phylum Chordata; class Aves; order Charadriiformes; family Charadriidae; genus Pluvialis; species Pluvialis apricaria. Next base: position 8,164,173 of record CM030019.1, read on the forward strand.
GGCATGTAGGAAAAGAGAATTATTTTTAAAAGACTCCCATTTTAGAAACAAGACAAGGTCAAAAGGTCAAATCCTCTATTAGGGCTAGAATATGCAGAATTGTTTCCAGGCACCAAAGCCCCTCTTCTGCAGGTCTTTTCTGTTTTAAAAAAAGCTATGAAAGCAGGGAGTGCTGTGGAAAAGCTGTGGCTCTGGTATGGGACACTGGAGAGATGAAGGCAGTAGACAGCAAGAAACTTAGACAGCTTGAGAGCATGGCATCAGTGCTTCAAGCTCAGAATGTGCTTTTATTTTAGGTCTCTGGGAGCATGGAGCAAGAGACAGTCTCTGACCTGGGGGACTGGAACAGATGGGGCTCAGAGAAAGGCAGTCGCCTTGCTCCACCTCACATGCAAAGATCCAAGTCATGATTAGATAACAAACCTGAAACTGAGGTGGCACTGGACCTGTTTTCCTTTACACATAATCTAATCTGTTAGCCACGGGACCCTCATTAGCCAACATGTCCCTGTTAGAATAATCATAGAATCATAGAATGGTTTAGGTTGGAAGGGACCTTGAAGATCATCGAGTTCCAACCCCCCTGCCACAGGCAGGGATACCTCCCACTAGACCAGGTTGCCCAAGGCCACGTCCAGCCTGGCCTTGAACACCTCCAGGGATGGGGCTTCAACAACCTCTCTGGGCAACCTGTTCCAGTGCCTCACCACCCTTAAAGTGAAAAACTTCTTCCTAATGTTTAATCTAAACCTGCCCTCTTCCAGCTTAAAGCCGTTCCCCCTCGTCCTATCACTCCATGCCCTAGTAAAAAGTCCTTCCCCAGCTCTCCTGTAGGCCCCCTTTAGGTACTGGAAGGCCGCAATAAGATCTCCCCGGAGCCTTCTCTTCTCCAGGCTGAACAGCCCCAACTCTCTCAGCCTCTCCTCAATAATAACCTAATTCTAAGCACAGAAGGGTTTTACGAAGTCTGAATGCTGCTCGAGATGGGCATCATGTCCTTTCCAGTGGTGTCTGTTCTCTTTCCGTGCATTAGCCATCATTTGAAGGCTACCTACAAAATACAGCTGTCAACTGACATTTTATTTAAGGGGACATCCAAGTCTGTGACCCCAGAAGTCCCAGGTCTCAGCAGACACATGCCCACATCTGCTCTGGGTTCTTGTCCAGGACGTGTTAAAAGATGCTTATTATCTCAGAGTGTTTCATGTTGGAGATTTGCATCTAATTCCTGTTTAAAGTGCCACCATTACTCAGAAATAGTTTGAGTATTGACTGGAAACCCTTCAATATATTTAATTCTTAATTTTATATAATTCAACAAAATCTTAGCAATCCTCAAAGTAACAATATGTTTAAAAACAAGCAAAGCAAACAAGGAAAGTCTTGTCAAACATCTTGGTTTTCCTTCTTTCCTTTTTTCAACAAGCTCAGTGACCCCATTAAGACCTTTGATATTTGAATTTTCTCTTCCATTTTGTACACTGGATGAGAACTACATTTGAAGACTCTAGCAGAGAAAAGAGGTTTCAAGATGTGAAGTACAGAAGTGGAAGAGCTATGATTTTCAACTGGTCCCTTTGACAGAGAGGTTAAATTCAACTTCCCATGGCCATATCTTCCACCACCATGATTATATTACAGAAGTGCACTTAAATGATTGAGAGTCTATGTTGTTAACTTTTGTTGACAAAAGCACCATGCTATTTCTCTTTCCTTAAACTCAGCAGCATGCAAGGAAGAAGTATCCCAAATCCAATTTGATCTCACGGGAAACATCATTTGTCAGCCAGGCAAACTGAGACTTATTTGTCAGGCAGGCAAACTTAACTAAAAAAACTGAAGCTATAGGCATAAACAGTTATGAGCAGCCCTCAGTCTATAATCTCAGTCATAGATTATTGTTTAAATATAAGGGAAGGAAAACAGATCTTGATGTAAAAATCAACACTACTTTCCAGCTTCCTAGATGGTCAGAGCAGCAGTGCAGGAAAATGATGGAAGGGAGCACACTGCTGTGGCTTTTATATATTTGAAAGAGAAACATATATTTCTTGTGATATCACATCAGCCTGATTTGCAGTTGATCAAATATATTGGACATATCTGCTGTCAGCTAAATACATGCGTGGAGCGATGGGGGAGTGTAGAATCTGTTTGGCTTTCCCCTGCTAGAAAAATCTGTGGGAACATGCTGTCGTTGGGATGTGCTGAAGAGATGCACTCTGGCACCTACGCCACACTGGAGAACTGTGAGGACAAACATTTGGGAGGAAAGCTGAGCTGATCCTAATTGAAGCAGACACTAGCGCTCTTTCATCAAAATTCCACTGGCTTCACCAACCTGATGTCAGGTTCTCCATCACCATGTGAGGGTCGCCTCCAGGCAGGGCATGCTAAAAATAAATTATGCATGCACATCCCCCCTCCTCTTTCCCACATGTGCACACATATACTGCAAGTGAGCAAAGAAAAGCATGTGGGAACTGCTCCTTGACACCACTGTTGTCAATGAGTATGTTTTGCTGCAAGTGAGGGTTTTGGTTCTTTGTCCCAGCAGGTTTGAGCAGATAAAGGACATGTCACACTGATATTGGGGCTGCAGGCATTGCAGGACTAGTCTTTAATAGCTTACAGAGGACAGTAGACTGAGCTGACTATTTTACTATGCTCAAAGTCTGGTCACACTCCTCTTGCAATTTTTAAAAGGCATCTATTAATTTGGTTTCTGGAGTAAGTGCTGTGTGTGCTGGATTGGGTGGTTTCAAAGATTTCTTCTTATCTTGGGGTCAACATTTCCAAATTGCCCTTTTCTTTCCCTGCATGCTTGGGCTATGATATTTGTTCAAAATCCTCACAACATCGGCAGCTCAGCATTGTAGGAATGGCTTTCCTGGCGAGGGTGCAGTGTCTTCCCTCCTAGATGCTCCTCAGATATGATACCCTCCAGGGTCAGGAAGGGCTCTGAGATCTGGCGGGAACCATCTGGGTTTTTTGTCTCCTTCTGCAAGAGAGAACATGAGTTGTTTGTGGGGAACATCTGGGGATATTTCGTTTAATCAGTTTTTTTACTGCTTTTGTGGCTTTGGGTATTAGCACCGTCTCTGCTACTTCTGTTGTCTCACAGAGGCACGCAGCAGTTGAGTCTCCCGAGAGTCAACTAAACCATATTATTGGCTCCCTCCAGGGGTAGCTGGGTGAAACTTAATGGTCCATGAGATACAGAAAGTCAGTAGAAATGATCTAATGTCCCCTTCTAGTCTTAAACTCAGTGAAATGGTGAAAATTCTGCTTCTAAAGGAAATGGCAGACGAGCAGTTGCTAGAATCTCCTACCAGGCTTCTTCTCCAGCTGTGTCCATGGGGAGCAGTTGCCTTTTTGCAGTCGTGTTTGCAGATTCTCAGCACAATTGCACCATTTTCACTCCTGGAGACCAAATCCTCATTCCCATCCTTCTGTGCAGCCCATTTGCCCTTCCTCCTACCTCAAATGCAGAGACTGTTTCAGCCCCTCTTTGTGGTGGCGATTTCTGAGAGAAACTTTTTGGCTTCCCTTTGGCTTTTACCAAAATCCAAGTGAGATATCTGTTATATCTGACATCTACCTTTCACGTGGATCAAACCTCCAATTCCAAAATATCCTGGCCCTCCTGAATGCAGAAATCAGTCTTGTGCATCTACTCTCTCCGTGACTGGTTGAGAGCTTTAGCCAAAAAAACTCTCCCAGGAATTTTTATAGACTCAAAACATCGCTTTTGCTTCCCTCTTCTGCAGAGAAAATGTGCAATTTAAAGTTGTGTTTTCTTTTTGCAAAGGTGGTCAGAGCTGCCTGCCTTCAGCTGATGGGTAGGTGTCCTATCCTGCATGTGTTTTCAATAAAATCAGTGCTTCCTCTCTCAGATTTAAATGTTTTACCTTGAATATTTCCATATGAAAAGAGAAACTTGAGAGAAATTGCAGGACTAGAAATCCTAGAGTCTGGGGATTTCAAGCATGAGTGAAGCACGTGTGCTTTTTCCTCATCTGAATGCAAGGACACAGCAGCTCCACGATGGCAACCTTTCCACAAAGGGTGAGGGGAGGACTCCTGCCGCTTGCTTTACCTCATCAGACACTTTTTAACTAGGTACCAGAAATCTTATGAAGCTATTTTGATTTTTACTGTAAGTTAGAAGTGTTTTTAGAACAGTCTGAGAAGCTCTCGTCTCACCTGGCTGCAATAGGCACTGCAGAGTCGTGTCCAAAGTGCAGCTGGTTGTTGCTGGGTTGTGTTTCCAGCGTAACCAGGTGACAATCAAGTTAATGCCTCCGCTTTTACCTAATTTTATTCGTGGAATGGCACTAGAAGCCTCAGTGAGAGATCCTGTGCCTGGAGAAGGAGGGACGTGGGGTGTCCATGGTGCTTGGTGCAGCACACACTGGGAATGTCCCAGCCAGAAGTCCCAACCTGATCAATTATACAAGACCAATCAGGATGAATACGGTACTAGTTGCCATGGTTATCAATCATTATGAACTATATTGTCTGAGGGCTTGTTTAGAGAAAAACTTTTCTGTAATTAGTTATAAATTCATTGTAAGATAATAGCATAGTTACAGCCCAGAGTAGACATTCTCTGTCCTTCTTTCCCTTTGTGCAGCCCAGAGGCCAAGAGTAGCACACGCAAACTATCACAAACATCTGCGTTTACATCCAAGTGAACACTCTCAACTCAGGCTCACATCCTTGCATAGGCAGACATTTATGCTGTTGCATTTCACCAAGTTTTCCCACCTGCAGAAATGAGCTTCAGAAGCTAAACTGTCCAAATTCAGCTGCTAGAGTTAATGACCAGATGGACTGCAACTCTTTTCTGGAGGAAAAGCCAGTCTCTGGCCACGTAGCTGTTAGCGGGTAGCTGGCACAAGGCTTGCAAAGTGTGGTGTTATCACCAGCCAGTCAACCAGAAGAGCTCAACCTGTTGGACCTTCCATTCCAGTGTAATCTTTATCCCTTTTATGTTTCTTAATCTTTTCAGAAAAGCATCAGTCAAAGGCTACTGACTGCTGAGGAACTGATAAGCTTCGTTCCCACTAGAAAAACAAAGAGAGTTTAAAATATTTGCCTCCTCTAGTTAAGGTTTACAATTCTTAATAGTATGTTATTAGGAAGTTGCAGAGCAATCAAATGGGAAACAACTGTTAATAAATTTGCTTAATAAAACAATTAAAGCAAATATAAAGAAATTCCAGCTATCTCTTAGTGCATTAAATAAATGGCAAGTAACTTCTTTTTAGTTCTGCTGGGTAAATTTATTTGGAACATCTGTAATTTAAAGTAGTCCTGACATTTAAATAATTTTGCAGCCACCGCTTTTACATTATGCCAAGTTCAGTCCCAGAAAGGTGGCTGCAGTTCTCACTCTTTTCATTTCTCCAGATTAATTGACACAACTGTTCCTTTGTTGTTCTTTGGGTGATAACCCTCAACAAGTCTGTTTTTTTCCAGATTATCTGCCTTGTCCACGGCCCCACTTAGTCTGAAAGTACAAAGCGAGCTAGGGCTCTTTCCAAACTTACTAATGATAAAGACTGTTCGTTCTCCCAGTCGTCTTTGTGCAATCTGTTTCAAACGCTGGGATTGATGAGTGTCTCAGAACAGTGTAGGAGGGCTGCCTGAGCGTGACTGAGCCACAGAGTTAAAAAAAAAAATATCTAAAAAATAATAGATTCATTTCAAATAGAAAATAAAATTCAAGGAAGCCATGGCTTGCCTGGAACAAAACAAAACAAGCCAGCTAAGTTCATTGTCTGGATTATTAATTGTGTTGGATTGTTCAGCTGCCCCAAGAATGTCAGTTTAATCATTCGGTGAGTCTGAAGCCTGGGTCTCCAGAGATCGTGTTCTGATCTCTCACATATGGTATATCGCACTGTTCATTAGACCCACTGGTCCAGTCACATGGAAATGATGTTCAGACTATTTCTATTCGTGTCTGCTACTTTTCCTCCTGAATGTGTCAGTCTCATGATGAGGGCAGTGACTCCAGCTGATACAGACACAATTGCTGATTGCAAAGAGAGACACTGCCCTGAAAATAGAGAGAAGAGGGTTTTATTTCTGTCATGGTTCGGGCTTCGTGAGAAATCCCTGTCCCGCAGAAATACAAATTCTCTTGAGGGGGGAGGGTGCTGAGGTATGCGAGATCACAGACACTGAGTGGCGAAGAAAGGATGGGTGACCCTGGGCACAAACTGCTGGGCTGGGGTGCCCAAAACCTGGGCTCGACTCCAAGAGGAGGGAAAAATGTCTCACCCGTGTCATGAGATTCAGTTCTCAGCTCTCAACACTGCGCCGTTTCAAAAATCTGGCTGCTTCATTTTAGTGTAGAGATGGGAGTGGGGACTCACTTTGCACAGTGGGAAGCAGGATTTCTTGCTCTTCCCTCTCAATATTTCTTTCTGGCAGCAGAAAAGTAAGGAACAGGGTAATCTTACGCAGGATGGCTGTAAGCCAGTTGAGGATGACTTCTGGTCCCCACTGGAGGGACAGAGCGTGGATGGAGCCCAGCTGAGGATGAAGCAAGCTCATATTTAGGAGTTTGTCTCCAGTCATATGTAAAGAAGGTTCGGTGCTGGTGGCTACCAGCAGAAACCAGGTCAAGGGATTCCCAAGCAGCGTGCAGTGCTTGCCAGGGGACCCCAAAATGTCACATCCAACTTCTCACCCTGCACTCTGTTGGGGGGGGCTGGCGAGCGATGTGTGAAGTGTTGAGTCAGTATAAATGTCACAGCCAAAGGTCTTCAGAGTCACAGTGACAACAGGAGGAGACACTAGTGCCAGGAGTTCTGACACAGGGAATACGCTGTCACTGCCACCACCTCTGTCTTGGAGATTTATTGATGATAACTTGGGATGTGCCATAAACAGGGGTGATATTAAACGAGTCTGACTGTCTCAGGGGCTAAATTTTACAACCCAAAGTGTGAACTCTCTCTGCCTCACTGAGATCCTGAGGCATTTTTCCAGCAGCTCCCACGATCTCATTAAGTGCTCTCCCGAGAAGGGCTCCAACCCAAGAGCCCTCCCTGCGCAGCACAGCGCCAGCTGCTGGGATCAGACACAAATATCTGCTGGAGAACCCAGTGTGCACCCTCAGAGCTTAGTCATGGAGACCTCCCAGGCCACCAGCACTGCCTCACTGGGCCCACAGCTTTCCCCACCATGGCTTTGTGAGGAAAACAGAAATTGCCACGCAAGTGTCCTCAAGTACCAACGCACTCACTCCTGGTCCCAGAGGCTCCGACCTCAATGCCAGTAACTCGTGCCTGGGGACAAACATCCCTGTAGCTGTGCTATGAGTGCATTGAACCGAGGTGAACCTTTGCTGAGATGCCCTCTCAGCGTGGTCTCAGCTTCTGAGGTCAAACCCATGGTTTCCTCCTGGAGTCATTGGCTGCAAAGGGCTGTGCTGTCATGCAAACGCTTTCCTTCTGCTCCTGGAATGCATCCGGGGCAGCAATAGCAAGCTCTAGCTGCAGCCTTTCTTCCCCATATTAAAACAGCTACAGGGCCCAGTCAGCTGTCATCCCAAGGAGGCAGGGCTTGGTGAGCCACTGCTTTTCTGCTGAGGGGTTCCCTTGTTCAGATAACATATTTTATCCCAGAAGCAGCAAAATCTTCAGCAGAACCCTGAGGATACTGAATTCACTCTCCTGTGTCCCTTCTGCCTATCAAAGATAAAGCAGGTCTGTGGAAATCAAGGGCAGAGTACCCCATGGCCACAAGCCCTGTTCTTCACAGGTTGTGTTCACCAACCCATAGGCCTCAAGGAAAGTGATCTTGTCCAGAGAGTCTGCAGCTTATCTCAGGAAAAAGATTTATTTTGGTGACTTCCATGAGAAACCCCCTTGTCCTTCTGCCCTCATGACCTTTCTCTCTGCTCCTCCAGTCTGCTCACAGTTCTCCAAGGGCGTCTATGCCATCTTTGGATTTTACGAGAGGAGGACCGTCAACATGCTCACGTCTTTCTGCGGGGCTCTCCACGTCTGCTTCATAACGCCAAGCTTCCCCGTTGAAACGTCCAACCAGTTTGTTCTCCAGCTTCGCCCAGAGCTGCAGGATGCCCTCATCAGTGTCATCGAGCACTACAGCTGGCAGAAGTTTGTGTACATTTATGATGCTGACCGGGGTAAGTCACAAGTACATGGGAAGGGTTACCAGGGAATTAAACGTCTAGGTGGAGCCTTTGCCTCAAGAAGTCCTCTTACTATGGGTTGCTGGAGGCTGAGAGGGTGGCTAAAGGAAGGATCACTCTATGCTTTCCCTGTTCTCTATTCCTTTTCTAAGTACTCATTACTGCTGAAGGTGGGTATTGATCTAGACGAAGCATTAGCCTGACCCAGTATGACTGTGTTCATAGGGTCAAGTCTGAAGCCCGTCAACATGAGGGAAATATTTTATGTGTAAGTGGCTTCAAATGGAGAAATTGTTTATATTGAATAGGTCCCATATTGAATAGGTCTGCAAAACTCAAGGCCACCAAGTCCCGCATTTATAAATGTGAACCGACAGCTGCTCAGGTCTCACCTGAGCCCACATCCAGTTGTGATACATGTGTGTGTTTCTGGTAGGTAGCTTGGATAACTCTAAGTTCCCTGTGTTAGTGTTATTTGTCTATGTAAAATAACAAAAGCCTTTGTTGGGCTCTTGGAAGCTATTATCTAACTTTCTAAACCATGAACAGGGCTAGTGAGCTCATTGCTCTGTGATTCAGCTTCCCCAGCTCTCAGACACCTTTAAAGCTCCAGGCTTGGAGGCTGAGAGCAACATGGACTTGCGGAGGACAGCACAGAGGTAAGGGTTGTTCACAGCTCTGTCCTGGAAGTTGTCATTAGCCTTGGCAGGGACAGGATGACCTTAAGAGACAAGGAGAAGGTGTAAAAGCATCTCACCCTCCTTTCTGTTGTCATGAGGCATGGGCACACTGAATATCCCAAAAGGACTGCAGTAAGCAGGGTTGTCTATCAGGACTCCAGAGCAGTGGTGACTATGTGTATCTCTTCTGGAAGGCTATGCATGTAATTTAGGCAAGATCCTTTTAAAAATAATGAAGTTTTCTGATGAGATGCTGCCGAGAGAGACAAGGACACTGAATATGATTGTGTATTATGATTACCGAGGGTGTCCCTAACCCTAGGAGCATAGAGCCTAAACAGATCAAAGATGGAGGGAACTATGGCCCAAAGAAATCAAGTGATTTGGGTAGTGTCAGACAAGAAATGGGGATTAGAGCTCTTATCTGAATCCCACAGCAGGGCCTGATCAACGAGACTGATGTGCCGATTACAAAGGAAAACTAGGCCTGGAATCATCCTATTTTCCTGTGCTAGGACAGAAAAAGCAGGAGTCATTAATTCTAGCCCAGCTGTGTTTGGGTAAGATGCTAGACTATTAGCTGCTCTCTGTAGTTCTGCTGTGCTCTTAGGATGCTGTATCCAGCCCAGCTTGAGGCAGCTGTGCAGGCTGTCAGAAAGATGGAAAGATGCCATTGCATAACTGAAACCTGTTTCTCCCCCTACTGTCTCTTTCCCCTCTCTTCCCATCGCAGGGTTGTCAGTCCTACAGAAAGTGCTGGACACCGCAGCTGAGAAGAACTGGCAGGTGACAGCTGTAAACATCCTGACAACAACAGAAGAGGGCTACCGCATGCTCTTCCAGGAGCTGGAGAAGAAGAAGGAAAGGCTGGTGGTGGTGGACTGTGAATCTGAGCGGCTGAACATCATCCTTAGCAAGGTTGTGTTGGTGCGGGTCTTCTGGGAGGGGTCTTACATGCAGGACAGGAAGGGTTGTTTCTCTTGGAGAAGTTCTCCCCATTCTTGTCTGATCCATGTCTCATTGCAGTTCTCATTGAATGTGGTGTGTGTGTATTGCAGCAGGCTGCTGAGCTTGCAGGTATTTCTCTGCTGTGTTATTGTGGAAACTGTAAAGCCGTAGAAATACTAGGAGCTCCCATGTATTCATGCTGAGTTCTGCTGCTTCATGTTCCCTACTTGATTAACACCTCTGCTGAGCCCTTTACATCCCCTTACTCTCCAACAAGTTTGCTTTGTGCTAATTCTTCCAAGTGTGCACAAGATGTGGAACTTCCTTGTTCTGCTGAGTTTTTCTCCATTTTTCCCACCTCCTGTGAGTTAGGGTGGAGGTGTGAATCGGCACTGTCAGACTCCTCGTCCTCCAGCCTCCATGCGCTGCACCAAATTCTCACAACCACTGCCAGCAGGACAGAGATAGAGAAGCTTTACAGGACATCTGTAGTGTCCTCAGAAGCACTGTCTCCATATCAGGCTGGAGCTCAGCATCCTCCTGGGGCATCCAGGCTGTAGCAGGATCGGATGTTTCCAGCTCCTCTCGTGGCTTGCAGTGAGAGAGACTGGTTCATCCCCAGCCATCTCCTAGCTGTTTTGTCAGCTCATGGCCACAAGGCAGATGGAATATGCAACAGAGGACTCAGCAGCCGGGTTGTGTGCCCTGCTTTACTCATCCTCGATCTAGATAGGTTGCCCAGCAGTGCAGACCCAAATTTTCTCCATCCTCCCATCCTTTCCTCCATGCCTCCCTTAATGCTTTCCGTAAGTCCTGAATACGGACTTCCGTGGACAGGAGACCAATGCAAGCCCATGCACATGTCTCAGTCCACACTTGTGTCCCCTCTTCAACTCCAGCCTTAATATCTTTCCCCCTCATACCTGCAGCCAAGGCTTTCCCTACTGCTGGGACTCCTGTCCCACGTGGCTTAGAAAGGGTCCCTCAGTGCCACACAGCCAGTGTGCCGTGACTCCCGCTATCATACGTCTCATAACCGGCTCACTCTTACCTCGTGCTTCACATGTTGATTTGTCTATGCTACCTGTCATGTCCCGTCTCACACTTCAGCTGCTCGCTGTCTGGGGCAAGGACTGCCATTTCACTGGCTGCACGGCTCAGCGATAAGCGCAATCCATCCTTGTTGGCTGTCTCTGGGTGCTACTCCGTTATATAGAATAACGAAGCAGGTAACAGGTTTTAACCGCAAAGTAAAGATCATGCTCATGAAGGGGGAGACCAGATTATTCTGGGGGGTACAGTCTTCTTTATGATCACAAAGTAGCCGCAGTTGAACAAAATTTTTGACAGGACCTAGGCGGTGAATTTGCCTTTTCTGCAACCTTTCCTATAGAGTATATCAGATTTCCAGGGTTAATGATGTGGGGCTTTTAACCCTGCTTTGTCTAACAGAAAGTTAAGTTCTGTAGACAAATATTATCTAGTTTTCCTAATATGAACAGGAAAATAAGTCTTTTTTTCAAACTTCTTCACATAACTGGAGCAAGAGTTAAACTTAGATATAAATAAACCTATTTGCAAGAACACTAAAAAAACCCAGATCTTGTGATTATATCTGTTTTGCAATGCTGTAAAAAATATCCACTAAAGACAGAGCAATTCCAACAGACATCTGTGCCCAGGAGGTAGCGCCCCTGGTAGGGTTAGGGCTGTAGATAACTTTTTTCAGACCTGTGTAGTCCATTTTTATCCTCGTTTGACTTCTCATTCCGAGTCCACAGGGATTTCTGAGAGCAGAGGTAGTTATCCCAGTGTAAGCAGGGGATGCCAGGTCTTTCAGAACATGCAGATGACCGGAGGGGATCAAAGATAGTGTTGGGCTCATTATCATGTGAAATTCAGCTGGGGCTTAGACTCGGGCTGGCAGCCAGTGTCTCAGCTCACCGCACCAGCAACCTCTGCGTGGATGTCACTGCTGTGTTTGCCCTGTCTCGTTGAGTGTCTGAGGTGTTCAAAGAGCTGCCTCAGCCTCTCAGGGGCATTTTAATGCATCTCTCTTCTTCCCTGACAAGCCTGTCTCTGTCTTTCCGTGGCTGTGGATTTGTGCTCCCTGGTGAACAGAAGCACTGGGGATGGCTCTTTAGCATCAGTCCATCGACATGTACAAACTGGTGCTTGCACACACTTTTACTTTCTTCTTCTCACCCCGTGTGCATACCACAAATAACGACCGCTGGCTCCAGCAAGACAGTCCTCGCGTTCTGGAAACTGCAGCTGTAGAAGAGCCAGTGCTCAATGTGTTAATGATATGTGGGAAAATGACCTGATTTCTTTCTTGGAGATTTCTCTGTGTTATGTCTCAAGGGCATGATTTATCTTTGCCGAGGTAACTGTCGTTTATGAGCCAGGCCTTGGTTCAGGGCAGGATATTCGCGGGGCTGCACTGCGTAGCCTTAATGGGATAAGTAAGCGGTGGGTTGTATTCCATCAAAGCCCTGTATTGTTTCTTCCTTGTCTCTCATTAAAATGAATAACTGGAATTTCTCCTTTGCCACTGTTTCACTCTGAGAGGATTTCTCTCTAATAGATGTCAAACCGGCCCATTAAGAAGTGGGTAATGAAACCTAGGTGGCCCAAGTGAGCTATCAGCATGCAGCCCAGCACAGCCTCTCACCACGTTCAGACTAAGTGATAAATGCTATTATAACCTCAGCTTGCTACTGCTGTCCAGACACATTAGGACTGAGCAAGCATTCTAAAATAAATTAAGATCACAAATAACTGTGTAAAACACAGGAAGCAAGCCTCATAATTCAGGTGGATGGGCTGCAAGATTAACAGCTCAGGGAAAGCTGGACGGCAGCTCTCTCCGGTTCATCGACTCTGACACCTAATAAAATAACAAAGCGAGAGTTTGGGCAGAAGAAGCCAATGCTGGCTGTTCTTGACATTGGAGAAACAGGGAATTGGATCATAATTCTTAGACATCCCAGTGCCCCAGAGATGCTCCTTCCTCCCACAAGGTCTAGGACTTACTGCAAAGGTCAGTCTCAGTTGATGAGTGGAAGTGGACAAGTTGGATCTGCTTTTGCTTCTCGGATCTAGCTATGGAAGATACTCAGAAAACTACCCATAATAACACAGTATCTTTATAGCCTTGGGTATACCGAGTTTATTTCTGAGGGCTCCAGACTGCTCAGCAGAAGTCATACTGAGGGATCCTGTTGGGAGAACCACAGGGCAGTGAAGCTGGTGGAACTGACATTAGTTGTGTAAGAAACTGCTACTAAATGAAGCCTGCATTGGAGTTAATTGCCACTCCCACGTTAATGCTGGGAACCAGATGAGTTTTAATGTGCATACAAGAGCACTTCATCAGAGAAAGGCTAAGGCAGATGAACCAGTTGCACAGAGCAAGTGTCAGCTCATTTATAATCCATTTGGAAATCCCTAAATGGCTGTTCATGATAATCTGGGAGTGCAGTCCCATGGGGAGAATTAGTCTGTGTGTGCCCTCGTCTGATGCTTCTCAAACACCTGCTACCAGCCTGGTATCAGAGAGAAGTCCTGGGTAGACCAATCTCTGGTCGAATCCAACACGACTGTCGTTTTATTATCATTCTGGCTGTGAGGGGTTTTCTGGCCTTGCTAACGTTCGTGCAGATTTTGCCTGAGCGTTGGCAATGCAGGCAGTAATTCAGAATCAATTCATACGACAATGGAAATAAAAGGTAGTGTTGCCAGCAAAGAAGCCTTATGGAAACAGCACAGTTGTCTCAGATGCTGGCAATTCTTGTGTTTTTACAGGTTCTGAGGGCATGTTGGTTTGAACTTTTTTTTCACTGCCTTCTTTCTGTATGTGGATTGGCTCAAACACAGATGGTATCTGGCTCTAGTCACCTGGTAAGAATTTAACAGTGGTGCTGGAAATCCACGGAGAGGAATTTCAGTGGAAACATGGAGTCAGCAAGAATAATGTGATTTTTAGCTATATTCTTCCTGTATTTTTCCTGAGGAAGAAAGGGACAGCTAGGGACCATCTGATCAATGACCCTGTCCCCCATAATCACAGGCAACCCTGCAACAGATGGTGCCTTTCTACCTAGGCAAGGGAAACTTTTCCAGCTAACATAGAAACTTTCAGACGTTACAGATCCATAAGCAATTGTGTTGATAAAAGGGAATAACAACCTAACTCTACAGGCATCAGGGAGAAAGGAGTAAGTGGCAAAGAGCATATATTGGGGCACCATGAGTATGAAGATATAAATAATCTCAATGAGCATGCAAGGGGAATCCTCCGTTGAGTGACTTGCCCAGGCAGCTTTGCTCTGGAGATGTGGACTGAAGCTGCCCCAGTGCACTAAAAGAGGAAAATTGCCCTATGGTCTAAACCTCCTGACATCTCGCCCAGGTAGGTGTCTGCAGCAGGGACTCTAGATGGGAGGATGTGCAGAATAGCTCTCTAGCGTTACTGGGTGTTTCAGCTGCATTCACAGGACCAATGGACCCCAGCTCCCTGCTTTGGTCCTTTAGTGTCTGAAATATAGCTCTTGTTTAACCTTGTTTTAGAGAAAGCATTGGTGGTTTTTTTTCCCTGAGCCCGTAGGAAACAGGTTGGTTCAGGCAGTTTATTCTCTCTGCCTGTGGACTCTGCTTGGGGATCTTGTCCTATCTAATTTCAGATTTGCTGCTCAAATATCATGTGTGAAAGATCTGTCCTTCCTCTGACAACATTGTGAACTTTTCTTTTGCTATGTCTTCCTGTCTTCAACCAAACAGGTCCATCGGGGAAAAACTGGGAGGAGGGGTAAATAACTGAATCTCGGCTTACTTCGTTGGTCTCTGCTAAATATCCTTGGCTTTCATCTTACAGATCATCAAGCTTGAAAAGAATGGGAATGGCTACCACTACATTCTGGCAAATTTGGTGAGTTGCCCTCCTTGGCCTTTTTTTTTCAGTATCTCATATTCTGTAAAGTACTATACTGATAGTTACTGAGCTGGAAGTCTTTTTTCTAATCCACCTTTTGGGTGGAAAAAAATACCAAAGTCCTTTGCGGTGTTCTTGTGGTGCTTTCTGTCTTGAGCCATCAAGATTATCTCCACGTTATCTCCAAGGTTGCTGAATAATTTTTTTTTTGCCTTCAGATTCAATCTGTGTCTTTTCAAAGCCAGTTAAGCCAACTGTCAATTAAAAGTCATTAACAACTATTTTTTTGTACATTGTGGGCACCTAGGGTCCTGGTGTTGCCCTTCCAGCTTGTTTCAGTCAGGCCACCAAGAAGTTGTTGACTGCTGGTAACAACTTGCATTTTCTAACAAGTTGAAAAGTGAAGTGTTTCACAGCCATCCTGAGAGCCCCACTAAGGGCAGACTTGTTAACGACGATGCACCAAGATCCCTCTGACCTACCAGTAAAAATAAAATATGTACCTATTCTGCAACTTGGTGCTAAATCAGATCTGACTGTTATGGCTCTAAGGAATGAACTGGATTTGAAGATTTTTTTTAAGGAAAGGATTCCCCCTTTAATGCAGGGAGGTGCTGCCTGAGGACAGAGCTGTGCTGGGCAGCAGCAGGGCCATCTTTCTGGAGCAATTTGCTGTCCTCTCCTGGGAGGCTGGAGAATTTCTCTGCCTAGGGAGGTTTGGGAAGAGGTGAGACAGAGGAATAGCCTCAATCCATAGGGCAGCTGGAGGTTTTCCGCAGCAGAGCTCCTACCCTCTCGTGCCCAGATGCGTCCGTCCATCCAGGGTGACGCACAGCAGAGGACGGCCTGGTGTCGGCAGCCCGGGGCTGAGGCTGCTCCCCCGTCCCGCTGTGTCCATGCAGGGTCTGGAGCCGTTCTTCCCTCCCACAGCTGCGTCTGTGTGGTAGCACGTCAGGCCAGGGGTAATTAAATTTTAAACTGCCAATTAGTCAAGCAGTTGCTGCGGTTCTCCTTCTCTCCATCCCAAGATAACTCTGTAATTTACAAGACAAAAATGGCCACATAATTACCCTGCAATGCTCTGATACTGACCCTGCACTTCTGCGCTGGGTGCCTACCATGTAATTACGAAGTTAAAAATGTTACGTTGTGCAGGGGGAGACATGCAAACTGTAGAGCAGCCAATAACTTCAGTTGCTATTTTTTAAAAAAGTATTATTTATTGTAATGCGGGTCCCGGTCCTCAGCTATTTATGAAAGTCCCTTCATTAAACTTAAGCAGGGAAGCTATTTGGAGTAGCTGGAGTGTGTGTGTGTGTGTCTGTGCGCTTTTATGTATACCCATACAGAAGGTGAAATGAGAATGATATCACCTCTTCTCTCTGTGCAGTTTCAGAAGAACAAATACATTAAAGGCATGAGGTGGTCTAATACTCAGGAGTCGGAGTTTTGAAGGACATTTTCCTTTGTCTTACGATACCGCACTCTCCCACTTTCAGCCTGAGAAAGCACACTTTTACCATCTTTAATTTGTTTTCTTAGCCTTTGCACAAATGCTGAGAGGACAGAGCTGGCTGGAAAAGGCTGCATATTCAGCCAATGTGGGTTATAAATAATTAACTCGGAGCAAAAGGCTTTTTATTTTCCCAGCCCCACCGCGGGGAGACTCTGCCTCCCAGCTGCAGCTCGGTGGAGGGTGCTTTGGGTCCCTGGGACCCACAGGGTCTGATGGGACCACCAGAATCCACTGTTACTAGCTGTGCTTCTCAAGCAGCTTTGATATGGGGGGAGAAGAGTGAAAGGAATTCAAGGGCTTTTGGGGGAGAAGAAGAAGAGTGAAAGGAATTCAAGCTCTTTCTGTTGGTCTTTCCTGCTCCTTAAAACCCAGCACTGCACGAATCCAGAGATGGAAACATAAAAAAAAAAGAAAATAAAAAAGCAACAAACAAACAAACAAAAAAAAAAAAAAAAAAAAAAAAAAAAAAAAAAAAACAGAAAGAGAGGAGGGGATAATCAGACAACGTTGGAAAACTATTTAAAAAAACAAAACTAGCATTCCTGGAGGTTAAGGCAGCCCTTCCCAGGGCAGAACAAGCTTTGTGGTTCTGCTATGCACACGGGCAGGTTCAGGCACCAGAAGCCAAACCAGTTTCTGCGATGTGCTGCACCCACAGGAGAGCTACTCACTGATGGGTTCTACAAGGAGAATGGCAAAAAGGCCATGAAGATCCCATGTTTCTGAGACCGTATGGCAGCGAGGAAGGACAGCAAGCCTCCCTGTGTGGGCATGGCTGGGGATGTTCTAAGGGATTGACAGAATGTGGGAAGTCAGCGTCTGGCAGGGTTAAACTATAGTGTGGATGCTCCGATCCAAGAGATCACAGTAGGTTTTACCCTCTTCTAAGGACATCTCATTGCCTGGATTAGAGCCTTCGGAGGGTGTAACATGCTGTAATTTATTCCCACTGACTCATACACATAGTGGATAGACCTTAAACACCCTACGTTTTCCCCTGCAGACAAGTCCTAAGACAACAGGGTGTGCATTGCCCACACACACACGTACCCTCGTGCACACCCGCACGCCTAGAAAACAGCCCAGTTTTGTGGAAGTGCCTCATTCTGGAGTACTGGGTCGTAAGAGAATAAATTAAGAACTAAAAACTGCAAGTGCCTGAACGTTTCCAAGTGAGTTATTTTTTGTCCCTTGTGCTGACTGATGGAGCCCTGATTTTAGGACTCGCAGCCTATATGAAGGTCAGGCCCCCAGCCCCGGCTGGGACAGGCTCTGCCTTGCGCAAGTCAAGCGAGCCCTCAGCTGGTTTGTAGCCACCAAGTTACCTGCACTAGCTGGAGCAAGGGGATGAATTTTCAATATCTGCCTTTTACAACACTGCCCTAACCTTCTTGGGCCCTTTCCAGTGGGGAAACAATTATGGAAATGACATATATGAAACAAAAGTTGGGAAATACTTATGGATAACCCTGCTGAAATTATATTTTTTTTTGGCTATATGCTTGTTCAGAGCTATACTCAGCCAAAAAAACCCAAGCAGCAGCATGCTACTGCCCAGTTAGAGCAGCCCCAAACTGGTGTTACATCAAGAAGGCAAAGCAAGTGAGTTCGCAAAGCAATGCGCAGGCTGAATAAGGTCTGCAAAAATCATCCATTTTGAACATGGAGGAATTCCCTGTCTCGTCACAGAGAATTCACGAACAAAGAGGAACTGGCTTGCATTAATCACCACTTGTTTGCCCAGCGGTTGCTGGCGGGTGAGCTGTAGTAAAGCACTGAGTAGAATTTGACAAGTAGCAGCAAATGAAAGCTAGTATTTCCTAGCAGGAACAACTTTCTTTCTCAGTGAAATTGCTGTTGCCAAGGTGAGACAATAATATTTCTGTGTTCACAAACAAAATGAAACTGTTCTGCCCCTTAGGCCATGGGCAAACATCCTTCTCCGAATCTACTATGCCTGTTAAAGACCCAACCTCTCGTCTTCTCAGCCCTGCCCGTCCCATGAAGGTCTGTCTGCAGCATCACTGCCGGGGGAAGGGTTCCTGTGAGCGTCCCTGCCTCTCCTTGAGGCAAATTTGGCACCGTCTATGGCTTTTGCAAACTCATGAAAACTGAACCTTGATCAGCACCTATTAAAGTTACCCCAATCAACTTTTACCAGCTGCCAGCCTGGGTATTTGTCAGGTGTACCAGCACTGGGGGACTGCAGTCATCTCTCTCTTTCTTTCTCTTTCTCTTTGGTTTTGTGAGTCTTATTTTTCTAAGCTTTGTTCTCAGCCTTTGACAGCATCAGTCTAGCAACCACAAAGAATAAAAATACAGTCAATACTATCAGAGGAGCAAGCTTAGAAACTTCTGGGATTCCTTTCTTTTGATGTTACAGGCTTTTTCCCCATAACCTTGGCTTCATGTATCTGTTTGTCCTGCGCTGGGGATGTAGGCTGACTACTGTCAGTGGTGGGAGAATACCATCTCTCTTGGGCAAAGGAAAATCTTTGTCTTAAAATAAGTGACATTTGCGTGACCTATCTTTAAAAGAAAAGTATGAAGGACAGCTGCCACATACAGTGTTTTATCGTTTCTTTTTCCTGACACATTAGTCCAGGTTGTTCTTTTAGCAAAAGCTCTCGTTTGAAGTTGAATAGATAAGTGTATGAGATTGCTGATGCTAGGGGTAGCAGGGAAGAGTAAAAATAAAAACAGAGCTGATTAGCAGAGGTAAGCATTTTTTCCTGTGCCATTTTACATCAGCATGTGTCAGTGCTGAGTTAGGCCATGGACAGAGTTTCACTTTGCAAGCAGTTGTGGCGGCTTTGGAGGTTACCAGCACAGCAGCTTTGCCAGCAGAGTGACTTGTGCAGGAGTAGGACAAAATTTGCTGGTTTGATTCAATTCACCTGTGGTTTAAATGGACATCTTTGATTTCTTCCCCCCGAAAATGGAATGAAGAACTTCTGCACCACCAAAGCCGAGACACAATGACCTGAGACTGACTGGTTAGGGCAGATAGCGAAGAAGGGATCCCCTCCTGAATTGGCTGTCAAAAAGGATGTCCACATCAACAGGGAGCAAAGTTCTCCCAGCACAGGCAGAGATCTGGTCCCCTAAAGCCACGCAGCACGTGTACATCCCGCAGCGTGTGCTGCGGCTGTCGTGGGGGGGGATCTGCTGTGCCCGTGCTGGGTACAAGCCTGGGGCGAGAAGCTGTACCTGCCACAGTGCAAGTGGGACGTGTGGCACTGGCTGTGTGTCGATGCTGCCTGCACCCAGCCCCTGATTCAGTTTCCCTGGAGCTAAAATGTTGTGGTTCTCAGTATCCCATCAGCTTGAAAGCTGCCATCTTTATTTCAATCACCCTCAGTTATTGACGCTGTCTCCTGCCCCCTGAAATATTGCTGACTGAAGGTACAAACAAGGTCGGCAGCACTCAGGTCCGCATCACTACCTGATTGGAAACTCTCTTTTGTGGGACTTTCCGAAAGCATGTGTACACCATCGGCTTCTTGTCCTGGTAAGATCTCAAGATGCCTGGTCTTGCAAAAATGCTATTCTAATGTTGGAAAGAGGTGTCCTAAATTATTTTTAGGTTTCTAAAATTATGCCAGTTAGACCTTTTCTCTTTCCGAGAGGTTGGTGCAGGTAGACTCATGAGAAAACTTAGTTTTCCAGGCAGAAGACGACAATATAATATATCAGTGAAATTTCTGAGTCTGCATTTCAGTTCCAAACAGCTTTTATGTCCTGATTCAAAGATTATCAAGCAGAAGAAACCCTTGTAACATTATCTCATCTGAATTAATGATATTAAAAGACACAGCAGTGCCCTGAATTAATTTTTGCTTGAATTAGTGTGTCTCATATAAGAGAAAATCATCTGGTTTTGATACAAAAATTGCCCACACGAGAGAATATGAACTGCAACCTTGGAAGGATTTTTGCAGTAGCTAATGAGGGCTCAAAATCATGAGTGACTTACTGTGGCTTAAAAAAATCACAGAGCATCAGGTGAGTAACTGACAGATTATATTACAGCCGTTGGAAGGAAAAATGTGTTTGCTTAAATCTCAGCAAAAGGGTGTTAAACTAACAGGTTTCCTCAGCCATTTGCAGTCTCCTGATCCATTACCCCGGCTCAACCGGCAAGGGATGATGTGTAAATCCATTGTATCTTCCTCATGGTGATTTCATTGGTGCTTTTTTCTAGTCCAGACTTGCCTAGCTTCAGCTTCCTCCATTAGATTTATGCTTCTGTTTGCTAGACCAAATATTCCATTACCGATGTTTTGGTCCTTTGTAAACTGTGATCAGGTCATCCCTTAATCATATCTTTGACTGAAGTCCTGGCATCTGTCACTACACGGCACATTTCCCAAACCTTTAAATCAGTTTCTCCTCTGAAAGCTCTCTAAAGCACAAACATCTACCTGGAGCATCTGTGCCTCTGCCTGGACTGAGCTTTCCAACACGATGTGTATGATCATTTATATCCAGAATGTGCAGCAGTGGTAGGATAGGGCTCCTGCAAATAATATCCCAAAGAAAATATCACAGCCTGCAGAGCCGTACAACAAAAAAGTTACTGGTCATCTCCAGCCCCATGTCCTTGAAGCCTGGATCCTCACCTGACTTGGTTTGCTTTGCACTGATAGACGAGGACAAAACAGACTCATCAAACTGCAGGATAGGCTCCCTGTCTGTAAGTGCCCCCTCCTCACATCTTTCTTTTCCCTTCTTCTTCACTTAGAGTGAGGACTTGCGTGTTTGGCTGCCACAATGGTATTTGACATGTTGATAATTCTGCAGAAGAGTAGAAGGCCTCTTCTGTTGGAAGGCATGCGGGAAGGAGACTTGAGCAGATGGGCTCTTTTTTGACGTACCCTCCTTATTTATACAAAGTGATGGGAGTGAGGAATGCCGCTTCACTGGAGAAGTCAAGCTTGAAGACAATTTGGTATATTAGGGATGCTCCGTCTGGAAACACTCGACTTCTTGCTCCCTGCAGAAAGACACCGGCGTACCTTGGAATGGCAGGAGCCACTTTGCATTCACTCAGCTGATGTACAGCCATTCAGAAGTAATTGTTTTGCTTTGCAAAGTTTCTTATAATCATAATGTCTGTGAGCAGGAAGCAGTCTGGCATTGCAATCCATACATGGGGAGCATCTAAAGAGAGCTGGGCCAGCTTCCCAGTGCTGCCAGAGGTTTCTGTGGCACCCACCCAAGCTCAAGGTGAATTGCTTAAGTGCTTTTTTGCTTAAAAAGGAATACTTCAGTGTGCAACTCATAAAAAAAAAAAAAAAGAAAAAAAAAAAAAGAAAAAATAGACTTCAGTCTCTTCATCCGAGACAGAAAGGGACTAAAAAATCTATCACTCATTCCTGGGATGAGGGGACTGTGTTAGGTTCAGCTAACAAGACTTCTCCAGGCTATTCAAAAGAAAGGGGCATTTTCCATCTCCTCAGTCAGAGATGAGCTTTGCCATTCTCAGGGGGGAGATCTGGAGGGCTCAGAAGATGCAGAAGGAGGAGAGAAAACAACAGTGTTTCTCAGAAATGTGGCAGTCTTCAAGGAGACTCTCTAATGTTCTTTCTCTCAGGAAAAGCCAAGACTTAGAGCGAAGGCACGGAGTTTTTAAGCTGTGCTGCAGCTGGGCTGCGGGGAGGTTTACGAGACGATCAGCTGCAGCCTGCCTGGTACCGCAGCTTCAAAGGCACGGTTCTACTGCAGGAGGCACCCTGCAGGAAAAGCACCAGCAATTAAAACCAATTTAGTGAAATACAGAGAGAATTTGAGGACTTGGGGCAGTGGCCGGCTGCCTGTCGATGTCCGGGTATGGAGGTGAGGCTGCTGCCGTCTGCGGCGTTCCCACGGGCTGGGGTGATGTCCCAGAAGGAGCAATGCCACCCGGTGTCAACAGTGTGTGGAGAGGAGACAGAGGTTTAGTACGGTGAGGCAGTGAAATATGAGGGTGAAGGCAGACATGCAGGGAAGTAAGTGGTGCCGGCGGATTTGAGGAGGGTCATGCACGAAGGCACGAGGCTTTCCCTCCGCCATCTGACAGCCGTCTGCACTGCCCACTCAACGTCTCGGCTCCTCATGGTGTTCAGGGTATAAATAAGGAGCTGGCTCATTTCTGGGTGACTTTCTTTTCAAAGCAGATCCTTCGTGGACCAGTTAATCAAGATGGATTCACGAAGCCCATTTCAAGTCATCGGTCTTCTTGCATTATGCATTTCCTTTGATGATTGAGCCCACAAGCAGTGGAGAGGAATATAAATGTGTGACTTGCTGACACCTCTCCCAGCAACCAAGGCAGCGAATGGGACAGTAAAACAACCTTTGGCTGAAAAATGTTTTCAGTTTAAGAACAGCATAAAGAACAGGTGCAGCAAGGAAAACACAATGAGGAAAAACCCTTCCCACTACTGTTCTCTTTTCGATTTGAAGGCCCGAAGGTCGATAACAGCTGCCCATGTTATTTACTAGCAGCGGGACTTCTGCATGTAATCGCTTTGTGAGGTTCATTAATGCAGAGCGAAGAGTCCATGGTATGGGCTAAAGAGCAGTTCCCTCCTTTGAACCCAGCCTGGCTGTTGCTGGAACGGCGTGTTGCAGATGCTGTGAGTCAGAGCAGGCGTGGAGGAGGGAGGCTGTCTCAGCCCATCAGCGCAGATGGGTCCAGATTTTTGTGGTTTATTGTCAGCCTGCTAATTCGATGGCGCTCAGAGAAAGCCAGGCATTTTCCAGGCATACGCAAGGCAGGAGGCTGTATTCTCTGGTTTGCCGAGATGATTTAGCAGAGTGAATTTAAATCAAAGGGACAGCTAATCCTGCTGCAGGGCAGGGGTTGGGCTGGCTGACGCCGTGTCCCTTCCAGCCTGGATTTGATGGTTCCCAGAGAGAACTGTGCCTGTAGAAGTGTTGTCTCCCCCAGAGTACCTACGTCCTGGGCAGTGACCCTATTTCGGGCCCTGGGGAGCTCCGTGTTGCCTCGGGGTCCCACTCTGCCTGCTTTGCCAGGGGTGCTGGCACAGCACCTGGGCTGGAGCGTGGGTCCCTGTGTTCCTCCTCCTCCTCCCCAGGGGACTGGCAGTGCTGCCTGGGGAGGTGAAGCCAGATACCTGCATGTCCAACAGATAGGTCCCAAATGGTTCAGGTCTAAAGAGCCTGAAGAAAGTCACATACCACCAAATTCCAGGGCTCAGCTCGTTTCCCTGAACAGCCCACTGTGTTCCAGGTCTGGCTGCAAAGCGAGCATTTTCCAGTATTCGTCGGCAAATTTTTGAAATGGTTTCACCTCTGTGGTCCCATGGACTCTGTCGTTCCAGCACTTTTCACTTCTTGCTGTACTTGATTGGATGGCAAAGGGAAGCATTTCTGTGCTGGTTCTTTCCCAGACAGGTTGATGTTAAACATATTGCTGCAAAAACATGTCTGCTGCTCCTCAGTAATGGGTTGCAGTCTTTCCTGACTCATTTTTTAAGAATTTATTTTCTGTTTTCAAAATATAGTCAATTGAAAACAAAATAAAAGATCCCTTTTTTTTTTGCTACATGTGGCTGTAGTTAGTACAAGGTGACAGGTGACTGATGACTTCTTTACTCGCAAATATTGTAATTCTCCTGTTCTCCTGTTTCCTACAAGCACTGACCGATATTCCAGAAAGACAGATAAGCATACTTAATTCCTGATGTCACTTTGTCAATAGAAGCATTTTCAAGGGACAGTTTGCATAACATTTGATATTTTCTTGTTTATATGTTAGCCAGCAAGAATTCCTCCTCAGAATTATTTTCTAAAATACCTGACCTCAGGTATTCCCAGTTCATTGGCTGTCGTGTCACCCAGACCTGCTCTGAGCAGATTTCAGTGGTGGAGTGATTAAAATTCCTTTGTAATTAGGACCGTTCCTATACTGACCTTGTACTGGGGCATGTGGAAGAGGGATAAGAGGTGAAAACAGTTATTTCAGCAGTTGATAACAGCCAAAATGCAAAGACATATTCAAGGTTAATGATGTCCTCTATGGTCCCAACTGCCTTAAACAATTGGAAAATCTTCAGAGGTCTCCACATTTTTTAAAGAACCGGATTTGTGTCAAAAATCAGTGGGGAAAAATTAGTACAATATTCGGGTAGAAATAATTCCTTTTGTCTATCCAGATTATTTTACAATGTTATCTTAAGATGAATCCCAATGACTATTTTTGAATACTTGCTTCAGTTTCAGAATGGTTTGGTTTGGGGAAACCAGTGAAAGACAGTATTTTCAACTGCTGCTGCCTCATCACTGGTGTCATAATCTTTTTTTGACTTTCCCTATTTAAATCTGCTTGTTGAGGGGGATAAATACACCAGGCATCTTGCTCATAGTCTGTTGTGAACTTGGACTTTTCTTCATGCCTTTGTAGGCCTTCCAAGGAGGAGCTGGTGGCACAAACTTCAAGTTGGTGTGTGGTAGTTTCTTTTGACAGATCTTTTTCCCCTGAGTACCTCCCAGGAGCAAAATGTCAGTGTAATTTGGTCGTAGCCATGAATAACCAGTTGGCAACCTGTGAGGTCCCTCTTACTGAACCTTAGGAGCTCTGCGTGTCAAAAAACACTCGGCCTGAAATGCATTAAAATGTCAGGGACAATTATACTGCTGCATTTCCTATTCATTAATCACAGCTTTGGCTTTCTGAAACCCCTACGCTAGCAATTACAAACAAGATTGATGTGGGTTTAACCAGCATTCTGAGGAATATGTACACACAAAATATCACTTTTTTTTTTTAACCTAAATCACTGCACTTCGAAGCAAAACAAATCATCTATTTAGAGCATCTGTACACCTATATCCAATCCTCAGCCTTATAAGTGGATGCCAAACTGCTTACTAAAAGCCGGAAGAAAAAGCGTGAATGTCTTTGAAGACATTTTTGAGTCACGGATGACTCCCTCGGTCTGACGCTGATGTGAGGGCAATTTAGTCTTTTCCTTGCAAGCTGTCTGTTCCCAAAACAGGTTTCCATCTAATGGCTTGATCCTGTTCTTGGAAGTTAATAAACTAATTATCCCCCTCGGCCTATGGACAGAGAGCACTATTTTGGTAACCCGATTGGTGTCTCATGGGAATAATATGACGGTTTTTTTTAAATTCATACCATCATCATATGTTTGAGAGCAAGCAAGGGAGAGAAACCCAGTGGTAAGTTTAGAAGGTGCCTGTGGAGAACATGCACCAGCAGCACGTGGTGGAGGACAGAGGGAAGGCAGATCTCGAACAAGATCTTTTATTACTCAAGTGATTGCATTGTGCATATGTCCTTGTTCATTTTCCCTTATGCATTACAGTTCTTAATAGTACTAGGGAAAATAATTGGCTGCATCTCTTGTGCTTGTATTTCAAAAGCAAAAGCACCAGACTTCAGCCTGTCCCACACGCAGCAGCCCAAGCAGGTGGGCAGAGTCTCTGTTCGAGCACCTACTTTGTGCAAGGAGGCACAGCAAACAGTTTTACGTAAGAGCAGTGCTGAAGAGACAGGATCAAAGCTGGGAGGCCAAAAAATGACCTTTTGTCCATATTGATTGCAGTGTATCTCTAATTATTTTTTACCTCTGACTCAACGAGAGTGACTAATGCCACCCCAATATGCATGTGTATTTGCGCACTTGTGTTCATCACATGCAGTGGGCAAGAGGTAGGGAAGAACAATAAAGATATGAAAGAAATGTATTTCATTGGTAATCTGAAGTCCAAAAAAAGTACCCTTTTTTCTCCCAAATTAGCAAATCCTACAACCTGTCTTTTCTAACAGACAGGCTCCTTTGGCAGGCTGACTGACCACTTCCTTCTTGATCTGCTGAAAGCTCATTGTTCAAGATTTGCTTTTCCCTACAAATTGTGACTTGAAAAGCAGTAGCTGCTCCATTGGTGACTGAGTGCATAAAAGTTAGAGCTGGGTGAATAATTATTTCTAATACATTTTGAGAATTTTGTTATTTTCATCCAAGCATTATTCGGGATGTATTTTTCCATTATTCTGCTAGCTTTGTTGCAAATGAGCTGTTATTGATATGACTGTTTGCCTCCCTGGGTGGAAACTGCAAGATACGTCTGCTCAGAGCCTGTGAGAAAGCGAAATTCACCCCACGGTCAAGGAAGTGGTGCCTCTTTTGAATTGGGCCTTACCTTGCAGAAGGAAGAGACTTTTCCTAATCTGGTCACCATATGCATAGATAGGTAGGATTCATCTTATCCACCCAGAGATGTGTTCCTCTGATGAGCTTCCCCTGTTTCTCTCCTGTACCAGGGATTCATGGATATTGACCTGACCAAATTCAAGGAGAGCGGAGCCAATGTAACTGGCTTCCAGTTGGTGAATTACACGGATGCTGTTCCCGCCAGGATCATGCAGCAGTGGAGGAATAATGATGCCAGGGAGCATCCTCGTGTGGACTGGAAGAGGCCAAAGGCAAGTGGTATAAAAAAAAAGCATTTAATTCAGGGTCCATCTGGCTGAGTTCAAGTTATGCTCACCTCTTTGTGATCCCACAGAGCTCTTTAATCTCACTCTGAAAACCTGTCACTTAATGTAATTATGAACATTATCTCTTCCAGGTGCCTCAACATTGTCTAAATCTTACTAGGCAGGAGCTGCTGCCTGCTAAGAAATATACAAGTTAGTGTATTCACTCATTGTCCCAGTTTTTACCCTCCACAAAGCTAAGGATTAACCATCTCATAATGTTCAGTATATAAAAAAGAAATAGACTCATTAAGTCCTTAACCTTTGACTTGTTTACTAGATATCCAGCGATAATAAAGTCTCTCCAGATGTTCTTTCTGAGCATTTCAAATCAGTGTGTACAGCAGAGGGGAAATATATTTTAATTCCTAACACAGAAGACCCTGAAGCTGTTGAGGGGCGGGTGGAGGGGGGAGGTTGTTTTTTTTCTATTTGACATTTGGAGACAAATACACTTGTGGCAAACACTCAGCAATAGAAATGTCAACTTTGGAAGTATTAGTTTAAGAAAGTTGCAAACAAATAGATCGGTAGGTGATCATAGGAGAAGGAATTAACTCTAGTGATTACTGTTCATACCAGAGTTTTACACTGATTTCTGTACAAGTTTCTACTTGAATAAACTCATCTTTTGCAGATTTTTTTTTTGCACATTGCAGTAGAATTTTCTGGCCTCCATCTGTGACCAGAAAGGCTCACTTGTTATTTGACTTTGCGTATCTCGCATTTATACTGTATATATATATAATATATATATATAAAATATATAATGTATTCCTTAAAAGTTCAGGTTAATGTTTCTAATTAAACAGACTCAGGTAATAGGTGAATGGCTTTTAAGGCTGAGTCCTCTTCAGGGAGTGCAATCTGAAGGCAGCTGGGCTGGAAGAGTGAAAGGTAAAGCAGAGCCATCCTTAGCTCCGCATCAGGAGTTTCTCCTTCACTCTCCCATCCTCTGGGAGAGGAAGCACAAACTTTCACAAGTCAACAGGACAGTAGTGATTATAGGGAGCAAGAGAGTGTCGAACTTCATAGATGGAAGGATGAAAACAGGGCAAATCATCCGAAAAGTTGCTGTGAGGTGAACAAGTGTAGCATGCCCGAGGTCAGCTCACCCTAATGGGCAATGTACAACTCCTCTTCTCTTCTAGTACACATCAGCCCTAACATATGACGGTGTCCGGGTGATGGCTGAGGCATTTCAGAACCTGCGGAGGCAGCGGATTGACATCTCCCGTCGCGGCAACGCCGGGGACTGCCTTGCCAACCCAGCTGTGCCCTGGGGACAAGGCATCGACATCCAGAGAGCACTGCAGCAGGTTTGAAACCCAAGCGATGTGTGCATTGCAAGGACGGCTGAGCGTAGCCTGTGGGTGGGGGAAGAGGGGTGGTTAGCAGCAGAAATGCTCAAACAAATTACGTGGGATGAGGAACTGATTCTTCCAGATTAGAGCCAGGTCTCCTAAAGAGTTCAGGAGTGCATCCAGCAAATGGCTTTTTCTGGTACCATCTGATGTGTCCCTGCCACCTTTAATTTCTGCTGAAGTTCTGGGATGGAAAAGCCAAAATATTATCCCATAAAATCATGGGTCCCTATTTTTTATCTTCCCCTTCCCAAGAGAGAGACCTGCTCAGACCATATTTTTTGCAGATTTTTCGACTCTCTGTGAACTCGGCTTCAGTTCCAGACTGCTAATGAAACTTGAAACCATGTGAATTTTGCCTTATGTGTTGGCTGTCGTCAAAATGTTCTCAAAGCCCAGATTATAGCTTGTTTCATGCTGTGAGGATTCGTAAAAGTCTTAATAACAGCTATTTAGATAGTTTATTCCTTAAATCTGATAATCTTGCTTTTTCGTCCTGCATAAAAATTTAGATTTTTGAATAAACAAAGATGCTACATGAAACTTACAGCAAGAGAGAAAAACAATACACTCTTACCAAAGATTTAGAAGAGTAGAATATTTTAAAATTTCATTAAATTTCAAGACTGACATTCATTTCTAGCATTTTTCTTTTTTCAGACAAAAATAGATGGATTCTTTGCAAATACTGCTAGTTCAGTGTTATCCAAGTATAGCTTATCCCATCTTCTTTCCTTAACTGTGAAGAAAGCAAGAAGAATAAAATTAATTTGGTTAATTTGCATCATATGTAAATTTCCCAAGTATTTTGTTTTGATTTGGTTTTGGCGCACTGGTAAACAACAATTCCTTTAAAACCAAATCTTGCATCTGATTTGATTTTATTGCTTGGATTCAATTTGTTCTCAAGCCTGTCATTGACTTTCTGTATGACCTTGGGCAAATCACTGTCACAGCTTCTCCAAACCCTTCTAATAAAATCAGCCTCCTTGATGCATTAGGGAGATCAGTTACCTAATAAACATGATATACTTGGAAGTCTTCTGATGAGTAATGGGTTCTCAAGTATTTTCTTTTATTGAATTTATGAGAATAGGCTATCAAAATTAGATGGCTAGAAAACACAATTTTGTGTGTTTGTTGGAAAAGTCTCCTCTGAAGTTTCCTCATCTCTTCATTTAAAACAATTTCAAAAGTCTTAATTTTTCAACTGTTGTGATTCTGGGCAAAGAACACGAAGAGCCATTTGCAAAAGTGGTTTCTTTACCGTTGAAAAATTATAATGTAAAAAAATTTGGCGAGTTGTGATGGTCAAAATAACAGCCTCCGAAACACGCAGGGGAAGAAGTCTCCTAGGGAAATTTTAGCTATGCATTTAATAATCATCCAGCATTTAGTATTGTAGCAAGAAAGAGGCAGATAGAAATAAAAGAATTTATGATTGGATTGAAGGTTTGAGTTATCCTTTCTGTAAAGACTCACAATTAGGGCAATTCTTACAGCTATTCACAGTGTGCTTTCTTTTCACCTCCCATTTTCTAATGCCTAAAATTTTATAAGCTGTTTAAAAGCAAAAAGTTTCTCTACTTAGTTCTACTCAAATGTCTGGAATGAGCTCCTGAATTGCTTTATTTCTGTTTAGTGTAGGAAGGAGTCATGGATGGCAGGAGCAAAGATGAAAAGCAATTTGAAACATTCTGTAGTTTTTCAAAAACAGAAACCTAAGACATTTCAGCAAAATGTATGCTTTTATTAAAGAGAATTACTTTTTTTCCCCAGGAAAACGCTCGCAAAATATTGCTTTAAACCAATACACTGAGGTTTCAGTTGTGCTTTGAAAAGATTATGACAATTTTTGACAGATTTTTTTGTTAACATTATTTGTTACCACATCTAGCAAGCAGTTAGCTAGTCCCTAACTGCTGATTAACCCTGTAAACCAGACGGCCATAATAGCACCTTTCTTCTCCAGCTCTCCCAGCCAAGAACCACATGCCCATGTCTCATACACAAATGCGCTTAAACGTTCCATGCCTCCAGTTGACTTTACTGGTGCTTAGCACTGTTGAAATGAGTCCTCGATGAGTGATTCAAGGGGTCTCAGAGGATGGTAAATCATGGAAAAGTTGTGCTGCAGCCTCCAAGATGAATGGGAGAGACCCCTTTTGCCATTTCAGTGGCCACGCAGATATCACAGGATTAAGATTTTATTCATTCAGATAGAAGTAATTGGTGCTCTACACCTGCCTTTTAGTGCATATAAAGCTACAAAACACAGCACCTCTGACCTGAGATTCAGAATCGGTCAGGACCTGAAAAGAAAACCAAAGGGGCCATGAAAAAGCAGGCACGGGAGTGCTTAAGACAACGGTGCTTTTCTAGTGCATCTGTCTTTTATGGGCATGTTGTGTCTTGTGAGAAGGGAAAAGCGTGTTTCTCCAAATGTCACCAGGAATACCTCTTGACTTGAAGGAGCTTCGAAAAATACTGGCAGATGTTCGTTTTCATGACAAACCTTTGCAATAATATCTGGAAAACAAACACAGTTTAAGCAGATTAGCAACAGATTTCCTCCATAATGATATATCCACATTTCTTCACCATGGGTCTTTATTCGGAGGATCTCAGAGCACTGCTAAATACCTGTTTCCCATTTTGCAAGACATCAGTTGCAGGGACAGCAGATTTGTCCAAAGCAAGTGGAAAAGCTGAGAACAAACCTCTAATTCCCAATCCGGTGGCATGCACACTTCTCCAAGTGCTCTCTGTAGATAACCAAATTTGCACTCTTTTTCCTATGTTTCTGGTCCCAACTACCCGGTCCCCACACACTGTGTGTGACTCCAGTTGGAAGCCCTTCTCCACACCAGGCTGGACATTTTTGCAGCAAGTCAAATGGCCACGTTGAGAGAAGTTCAGGATGTGGGATGTAATGTGAGCAACACTCTTCAGCTTGGTGGTGTTATCAGCAGAGGTTTATGATTCAAAGCTTCCTATGTAAATTTCATGTAGAATACTAAATTGTCAAGTTTTATTAGGCTGGTGCAGAGGTAATTAAATTTGCTTGTTAACTGATAGACTCCTCTCTATTGAAAGATGGCAGCTGGGAGCTGTGTCCATGGTTTCATATTTACTCCAAATACAATTCCTGATTTGAACTGACAAATTCGTTATCAAATCCTGACTCCAGGTCAGATTTAGAAAATACAAAAACCCACAAAAGTCAAGGAGTTCAGAGCTGATTTAGCTCACTGTCACATCCCAAGAGGTGATGGGCTCGCACATGTGATCTAGCTCTTATGCATCACTGAGCTCAGTAATAGACCACTAAGTTTTAAGAGAAAGGCATTTAAAAGAAAGAGTAAGTTAAGAGAATGGCTGTGCCCACGGCCAGGCATGCTGTAGAGAGTGAACCTAGGTGAAAGCCCACTGTCAGACGTTGTGTCTCTCCTGCACAGATCTGAGAGACATGACTGCACTCTCCAGCCTTCTTCCCCTCCCTTCTTACTGCTGCCGAATCACCACCGCATGAATTGCTGACCAATTTGCTCTCCTCATTGATATTTATGTCTTTAAGGTCCGTTTTGAAGGATTGTCTGGCAATGTTCAGTTTAACGAGAAGGGACGGAGGACCAACTACACCCTCCATGTGATTGAGATGAAACATGATGGGATCAGAAAGGTAAAGTAGAGAATGACCAGGCACCAGCCTGGTGCTTGAGTTACAGTGTGGTTAGGTCTCAACAGATGTGTCTGTTCGTGAAAGCTTGCATGTGGAGTCACCACGAGTGCATTTCCAGCTCTCTGCATGAGCAAAGCACTTCGGAGAACTCATGAAATACTACTAAAAAAACACAACATAGGGAAGGGGTTATCAAGAGCAACAAGGGCATCTCAGCTGTGGGGCAGGGATTTCCAAGACAATAAAGTTTGGCCAACTCAGTCTTGCCATTGGCAAGGCACATTGGCTCAGGCTACTGTCTGTTTTGTGCTCTCCCACTTTTCCGAGGAGCCAAGGCAGAGCCGGGCAGAAGCTGTCTGCTCTAACCAGCGTAGGTGAACCCTTTATGTTGACCTAATTCTGCTCTCCTTGAAGTGACAAGAGCTTTACCACTAACCATGTCCTGATAACAACACAGACATTTGTGCTGTTCTGGAGTCTTGATCCCTTTTTATATCCCAGACACTTTGAAAAATCTGGCCTTGTTCAGGGATGCCAAGCCCTTGAAACACTAATCCTTTTGAAAATGTGACTCCATGTGCTTATGTCTCTTTTTAGATACTACCTATTTGAAGAACAAAGAATAGCTCAGTTATAATAAAAGGAGCAGTACTAAATATTTTGCAATGGGGAATTCACTGGAATCCCTCTCCATGCCCCCTATCCCCTTAAAAATAAATACTTGTTTAAAACAACAATTTGCAGAAAGCCTGCAAATAGTGACAGTTCCACATTTACAGCCCCTACCCCCAATTCACACTTATATCTGAGCGCAGTTGATGAGAGATCAGAGCCCACCACAGTCAAGCGAAAAAAGGCAAATTTCTCTTTGAGAAATAAAAGAAGTGTCATTTTGAAGACATACAAAGTGGTCTTCCTCTTCTACGTGGTATTCATAAAACAACAAACGCAGTATTATATCCAGTTTAGGGCTGTGAACTTCAAGAAGTTGGCAATCTGGAGAGACCCTAGAGGAGAAGAAACAGAATTACTAAATGTCTTGATTTTGCTGTGTATTTACTGAGAGAAATTATATTTGTTTTGAAGACACATGCATCAATGCCGCGATGCATATTGGGTCTTAGATTCACTGGGTTAGAGGTGCAAAACAAACATACGTGTCTCCATTTATGTTGCCCTAGGGAAGACCTTTGGAAGCTCTTTCCTCACTCTCCTTTCTTTTTGTCTGCACAATGAAGAGAGATGAGAAGCCTGCATAGATTGTTTTCTCCTGAGCTGCTATGATCTCTAATCTGCCATCAGCAGGCTCCCGGTTGTGCCCTGTGTTAATACCCTTTCCCATTTACTGTGATAAGAAATTCCTTTCACATGAGCAGAGCTCAGACAACTTCATACTTACACGAGGTGATGGAAAACCTCTTATAAAATCAAGCCCTCAAAGTGGATAACCTCAACAATGATCTTCCTAGTGATATTCGGTGGCACTCTGCTTTACCTGCAAGCAGCGATAGATCAGCCCAAATCCCTGATTATTAATAAGCACAACTTAACATTACAACTGTTCAGTTTATTCATAACCCTAAACTTTTTGACATTGGCCAGGGTTGGCTTTTTTTTTTTCTCACTTGATTTTTTTTGTCCTGTTGTCTCACGAGGTCCTAAGAGTCAGCTCTATGTGTATGCAGGTTTTCAGCTGCAAGATAGCATTTTATCACCTTGTAGCATCTGGACATGCAGCAGCCATGCTCACCATTAGAAAAATATTCAGAAGTCACACATGGGAAGTGTGAACTCTTGGAGTAGGGATGGGGCAGGGAATTGCAATAATTCCCCGGTACTGTGGGCCAATTGTTTTTACATGCGTACAAGCACTCTGCTACCACAGCGTATCATGCACAATATTTTCAGGCTGGAGGCATGGTGGGATGGGGGAGTTCCTGGTCCCTCCCACGAAAGGCATCAATAACCATGAGAGCAGATCTCTAGTTGAGTATGAACCTACAGAGAGAGTTGACCCTGCTTGGATGACCCTGTTACTGTACCTTGGTTAATATTATAAAGAGATATCAAAGAGATCTCCTGGTTTTGTATTCGGCAGATTGGTTATTGGAATGAAGACGAGAAGTTGGTTCCAACAGCCATAGATACTCAAAGCGGCAATGAGTCTACAAGCCTCCAGAACAGGACTTACATAGTCACAACTATCCTAGTAAGTGCTGTGACTTCTATCCCAGCTCTCCCTCTCCCCCATCTCCCTGATGTGCAGACTCTCTCTTCCCCCTCAAGTGCCCTCCTTTGTACTATATCATTTTTATAATAGCAATAACAATAATAATAATAATAATAACAGCACTTATTGTTTCCTGCCGGGTCCATAAAGGTATCTGAAAATTGCTGTGGCTAATTAAATAGGTATTAAAGAGCTCTCATGCTTCAGTGTGGAAAATACAAAAGATTATGACAAGATAGTAGAGGCATCAGCATAGGTAAATTAGGAACATTATACCTGTGTTTTGTATTTAGCCCACAGAATGGGGGCTGTAATTCTGGGAAGGATAAGCTGTATTGTGCAGAGAGGCTGAATCATAGCTTTAAAAACAAATCTCCACTATAATCATGAAGGAATAATAGGTACCCCATAATGTATGGTATCATGTATTGTGTCATTGTATATGCTTACCCTGCAGAAACAAATGAAATTTTACTAACTTGTTTGTTGAATGCTTACTGTGAGTCTCTGGAAAAGACACAATACCCAAACTGAGTTAAACATCTTTAGAGCTCTGTCCTGTCCAGCAAATTTGATTCTGCCTATGCCCACATAGACAGACATGCCTTTAAAAATTCAAAGCTCAGATGCACTGCAGAACTCCACTGAAAGGTTTGTTACCCAAAGCCCCTCAGCTACTCCATTCCTCTCAGGTCCATCACTGCAGAAACTGCACACAGATTCTGCATGAATAAATAGGAAACACCACAGTAAAAATCACACTTCATACCTTCTAAAATAAGCCCACTGTGTGTTGACTGTGCCCTTTGGTACAGGAACACAAAGCTAGAACTTCGCAAGGGGACCAGAAGCTGCACACTAGGCTCTAGCCTGAGCCCCCAACATGCATCTCTAGAAATGTGGAGCGTGGCTCAATATTGGTCTTCTCTGTGCCAGGAAGACCCATATGTGATGCTCAAGAAGAACGCCAACCAGTTTGAAGGCAACGAGAGGTATGAAGGCTACTGCGTGGAGCTCGCTGCTGAGATCGCGAAGCATGTTGGCTACCACTACAGGCTGGAGATTGTCAGAGATGGGAAGTACGGAGCCCGGGACCCTGACACCAAAACGTGGAATGGAATGGTGGGAGAACTTGTTTATGGGGTGAGTTTCCAACCTCGTCCATTGTCTTGGTACTTTAGAACACATTCAAGCCCTAGAGAAAAAAGGAGCCCTGCCTTCTGTCAGCCTGAGCTGTCTTGAGGACTGCAGCTCTGATAATGCAAATAATCGGCCCAATTAAAACACTTTAATTTAGGGATGGACAGCACATTTTGTGCCTATGGAAATGTCAAAATGTTTCCCTTCAAAAGTTCCAAGATTCTTTTTGTTTCCATTTTTGGAAGAACAAGTATTGAAAGGTCAAACTTTCCCATGAGTAGAATCTCCAAATTTCACTCTATTTTATCTTTGCATGATAATGGCAGGGTGAAAGAAGGATAAGATTTCAAACACTTAGCATATGACTGGTGAACAGTAGGACTAGACCATTTTCTGTCTAGCCACTCGTTTCCAATCATCTCAGATATACACACCTGCACCCTACACTTCTAAACCTGGTTCACTCTGGTAGTTCGCGTTCTGTGGTGTTTTAAGTCAGAAGGGTCTAATTTTCCCTTGTAGGGAAAGGGGAAATTAATGTAGGGAGCATCGGTGCCCAAGTCGTTGTGTTGGAGTGAGGGATGATCTGTCTCCTGCTGGTAGCTCCGCAGTATATGCCGACAGCCATTTCAATGCATTTCCCTTTCCATTTTCAAGACGGATTGTAAAATAAGTGGAGAGCGCACATCAGTGTCACTGGAACATTTTTCCTCTTCTCCTGCATCAGTTATGCAATCAAAAAACAGTTCCTGATGGAAGTAAACATCCTGGCATCCTTTTTCAGGCGATTGGCCTTTCCTTGCCTCTTTTGATGTCTGGATGATAAAGCTCTTCTAGTGAAAATCATCTGCATCAGACTGTGACATCAGTGGATAAATCAGGCAAGAAGAGCTAGGTGGCTGCAAAAAGAAAACGCTGTGATTTCAAAACAGAACTGGTAATCAGTAGTGATAAAATGGAAATAATCCACCAATATTATGGGATGCTTCTTTTTAACATTTCTCTTCCAATTGGTTTTGTATGATTTCTTCTGAGATAGTGGGGGTAAACAGAGATCAAAGGAACATAAGATGGAGTTAGTAGATATATTTTATCCCCAGAACGCAAATCTCTTTTCTGTCTCTCCTTTTCAGAGGGCGGACGTGGCTGTGGCACCATTAACCATCACTCTGGTTCGAGAAGAAGTTATAGACTTTTCCAAACCGTTCATGAGTTTAGGCATCTCTATCATGATAAAAAAACCTCAAAAGTCCAAACCAGGAGTTTTTTCCTTTCTGGATCCTTTGGCTTACGAGATATGGATGTGCATTGTTTTTGCCTACATTGGAGTGAGTGTTGTCCTCTTCCTGGTGAGTCGCTTCAGCCCTTATGAGTGGCACACTGAGGAATTTGAAGAAGGACGAGACCAGCCAGCCAACGACCAGACAAATGAGTTTGGGATATTCAACAGTCTCTGGTTCTCCCTGGGAGCTTTCATGCAGCAAGGATGTGATATTTCTCCAAGGTGGGTTGCCTACCCCAATGAATCTTCTTCCAGTTCATGTGATTTAATCTTTCTGCATGCTTTGGACCTGAACAGGTTCTTCTTTGACCGTCCTTCCTGAACCATAGTGTAGTTTTCTGACTCAGTTACAGATTCAGAAAGGATCCAAGTGTTCACAGATCTCACGCCCATGAACTTGGGACCTCAAGCTTGGGACTATAAAAATACCATTCTAAATTTATGCTGGGGAGTTCTTTTGAGGGAATTTACAGAAATGCAAACAAGATTTTCTAAACCCACACATTTGACATAAATTTTTGTTAGCCGCTTATTTTGTTGCCGTTAGAAAAAAAGGTCATTCTAGCATTATAGGGAAGATATATTCCAGTAAAGAAGGGAAAAATAATATGGTAGGTGCCCAGTGAAAGGTTATATGGTCTGTGCCAAAGATTATGGAGCACACTGAGTGGCTTAAAGTATTATTGGCCTTTCAAAAGGTCAGAGGAGTACGGAGTTTTCCTTCTGGCTCCCATTCCATTCAATCGTTCTGCTGCCTGAAAGTTCAGTAGGACCCAAAATCCAAAAGGTTCCTAGAGGGACTTTTGGTGGAGACAGTTATTCTCTGTGTAAATTAATGACTCTTGTGATTACTTTTAGTTAGTTTTTCTTGGAAAAGCTCGCACAATATAAGGTGGCTGAAAAACTGCATGAAATGCAAAAGATGTAATGTGATAGAGACACAAGCAGAGACTTATTTTTAAATAATGTCTGGGAATACCTCCTTCATTTTTGAGAGCTATATTTCCACAAGTCTTATGACAGAGATTTTGCCTGCTGCAGGAGCCCCCAATACACGTATCTTCTCAACACCTTGTTCATACAAAGGTGTTCCAAAAGAAAAGAATTAAAAGCATAGGAACTAAATCGCTTCAAGCATGACTCTGACAGATTTTCTTATTTATTTGCACAAGTTGTATGTCCAGTAAGTAATGTCTGTAATAGCTGAGGGATCTTTCTCAGGATATTCACCTGAGGCAGGTTTTACACTCAAGCTCATTGGGCCAGAAAAGTTGCTTGTCCCAGTTTAGGCTAAGAACATTTTTCACCAGGTTTGACTCAAACCAGAAGTACTGCCAGTCACAAGAATGAATTTACAGGCAGTATATGCATTTTCTGCCTTTACATCCCATGGGAACATCTGAAGTGATGTTCTGATAAAAGCAGATGGCCTTTTTCTTTTTTCCCCATCTTTCCTTTTTTGGGTTTTGTATCCCTTCTCTTCAAGGGAAATTTCAGCAAAATTGTCTTGTGGGTGAACACAGTAGGCAAAAGTTAATTTCCCACATGCTGGAATGGCATCAAAGCTCAGAGGACGAGAAGGAGGCACAGCTCCATCAGCAAGTGGAGGTAACGCTGCACAGCTCAGCACAGCTCCTGCAGGATGGTGGGTTACTGGGTGGCAATTTGTCTAAATATTAACAAGCTTGGGATAGCAAGGAAATAAGAGCCCGCAAGGCACTTTGATAGTGACAGCTTTTATGAATATGCTTTATCATCTCATCATTGATTAGTAGGAGTCCAGCCAGAGCATTCAGAAAGTCTTCCCAGGAGAACGAATTTCAACTTTATCACTGCCTTGTAACACAGCCCCGTGCGCTAGGATCAGGTTACTGCTATTTGCATTCTCACTGTTGCTCTTGTCATCGTTATTCTTATTTCGTAAAGAGAATGTCTTCCTTTGGGGACATTTCAATAGCCAGTTTGTGTTCCAAGGAGGAACGTGGAGAGGTGAAAAGCTGAGACTTTGCAGAATAGCAAATTTGGAAACATCTTTAAAAAAAAGTGTTGAGGAAAGATCAGTGGTTTTGATTCAAATAACAAGATTTGATCTAGCTAAACAACATGCTTTGAAGAAGCATTTCAAAGTGTTGTTTTATTTTGCTTTGAAATGGGAAATGAGAATGATTCTGTCATTGTTATTTTAATGTTGTTGATTTGATCATCCTGATAATGAAAATTACAGTTTCATTGAAACCAATATTTTTCCGTGGAGTACCAGAGCACTTTCTGACTACAAATATTTGCGAGAAGACAAAATTTGAAAAATGAAATATGGGAATTATTATAGCTCCCAGTACTCTGAGTGCAGCTCCTTGTGATGGTTGCAAGTGGAGGGGGACATTTCTGAAATGTGAAAGCAAGGAGGAAGCAGAAGAGTGAGAATTTCCGTAGGATGTTGTTGTACAGAAAGGCTCTGAGTGCGCTCCGTATTTCACATGTATTTTTCACACGAACCTAGTGCAGGATTTCTGTGACACATCACTTAGAGATGAATGCTTGGTAGAACGGCGTTGTGGGCAGGTGGGGATCTGCTCTATTCCAATACATTTCCTATACGGTTGCTTCTAAACTTATCACTACAATCTCTCAGCATCTCCCCAGTAATGTATTAACCAACATAAATAGCTTCTGTTATACATCTGTTCTGTCATTCTCTCCCCAGCAAAAAGGAGCAAGTGCAGGGGTGTATTTTGTTTTTGTAGAGGTTTTGGTTTGTTTATTTCAGTTTTGTTTTGGGAACGAGCAGGGGAAATTTGTCTGGAGGGTTTTTTTTTTCCCAGAGCATGTTTGTTTTAAGGGCATATGCCACTATGTATTTATCATAAAAAAATTGTAAGATCAAAACCACAGACACATCACTCAGCACAGCATGTGGTGAGGTTTGCAGCAGCTTCTTGCTCTTGTAAATGTGCGCTCCTCAGTCTCAGACCAGTCCCCAGGGAACTTTGGTCCCCCACAGAGACAAAAATTTGCTTTTGAAGGAAAGTGGCGTCCTTTTTAAGGACAGTCGTACTAGCCAGAACTTTAATCAGGCTTTTAAGTATGCTGGTCACAACCTACCAAGCACTTTAAAGATACACTGTGAATCTGATGACCTGAAGATGGCCAAGACAGAGCATAGCTGTGGGTTATGTGTCATCGCCTCTTCTGCCGAGGAGTGAGGCTGCTGGTCATGAGGTCAGCTGGTGTCCTTGAAGCTCTGAAGCCTTCATATCCAGTCATGGACTGGATGAGCATGACAAAGTTCAGGGAGTAACAGTCTGTGTCCAGTTCTGGGCTCCCCGGTTCAAGAAGGACAGGGAACTGCTGGAGAGAGTCCAGCAAAGGGCTACAAAGATGATGAGGGGATTGGAGCATCTTTCTTATGAGGAAAGGCTGAGGGACTTGGGGCTTTTTAGTCTGGAGAAAAGAAGACTCAGGGGGGATCTTATCAATACTTATAAATACTTAAGGGGAGGGTGCCAGGGGGATGGGAACAGTCTTTTTTCAGTTGTGCCCAGTGATAGGACAAGAGGTAACAGGCACAAACTTGAGCATAGGAAGTTCCATCTAAACATGAGGAGGAATTTCTTTCCTTTGAGGGTGGCAGAGCAGTGGCACAGCTGCCCAGAGAGGTGGTGGAGTCTCCCACTCTGGAGACATTCAAAACCCGCCTGGACGCCATCCTGTGCCACTGCTGTAGGTGACCCTGCTCTGGCAGGGGGGTTGGACTTAGATGATCTCCAGAGGTCCCTTCCAACCCTGACCATTCTGTGATTCTGTGAGTCATGGACAGTCCCAGCCATAGCTGGTGGCAGTCTGTGTTGTGCCTTCGGGTGCTGCAACATGAGCGTGAGCAAGGCATCCATCCCTCCTAAGCAGTAAATGGAATGACTCGATTGTAGGAACACAGCTTCAACCAAAGGAGGCTGTGAGCTCTTGGACATTGCTCACTGGAGTGTGTCATCCCCTTTCTGCACTGTCGCTGACCAGCGGCCCTACTGGATGTGGTTCAGTCACTACCACGTGGACTAATTTGTCGTGATCGAGCTGAGATGATCCCTGTTGTTGCCCTTAAAGTCTGTGCTTTCAAAGTACTTGCTGAAACACAGCAGAATGGGGGAGAAACAATGTTTTGGAGTTGTGAGTAGTTTCATGTACGTAGTAATGGACAGAAGTCAGTGAAGTCTGAAATGGGCCATAAACCATTAGGCTTTGCAAAGTGCCACCTAAACTTCAGAAAACAGTCATGAAATTGCAAAAGCACTCATTAAATGTGAAATACAGACCCAGAAAGGAGATTCTCAGAGCAGGCATCAGAGGTAATAAATATCCCGCAGCCAATAGCGAAAGCCTGCAGCAAGAGAACTGTGAAGTAAATATGACTCACATTGTACCATTTTACAGAAATGTAATTTGATAAATTGTCTTCAGAGCTTAAAATAACGCAGTGTGTAGCAGCTGTGGAGAGTGGGACCTTGCTAACATCCAGCATGTTGGTGCCATTCCTCGCTCAGGATGGACTCGAGGCTTTTGAGAATGAGACCGAGGGGATGTCTGGGCTTCCCGATCTCCTCTGCAGCAAAACGAAGTATCTGAATTTTTCATCTGCCCCGTCATTTTCTACAAAATAGATTTTGATTGCTGTGAAAAGGATGAAAAAGCAGGGAGCAAAATATGTATTTTTGTTGTCAGCTTCCTAGCTTAATCTTCTATTTTTTGTTATCTCAAAATATGTTGCTTCATATGATTTGAGCCCAAAAGAGACTTCCTGTATATTGGAGACAATTAAATTTAATCCAGTTACTCTTCCTGTGGCTCAGAAAACTTATGTTAGATTAAAATAAAGTACATTTGACTAAAATAGATCTTCCAGAAAAGCACTTATTCTTCCTGTGAAGATACCATGAGATAGAATGTGCTATGAGATAGAATAAATTATGAGATAGAAGATACACAGTTTCTCTCAGCTGAGTGGCTATAGGAGTTTTGTCCCCGCTGGAGTTTGACAGGAGGATAAATAGCACACACAGTATCACCCAGTAAATGCCGCCATTCTGTGTGCCCTGCCAGAGGAAAATTGAACAAACGTCTTCAAAAATAAACCCATCTTCATGGGGGCTCTCTTTATACTGTGCTGTGGAAACAAAACACCTGTATTTTGGATTCGGATCAAAACATATCATCAGTAGAAGGGAACTGCATAGTCATATCATGACGTGATAGGATATCATGTCACGATACCTGGACAACACAGCTTGAAATTGTTCATTATATTCTGCATGATTGAGAACAGAGCTGGAGATGCCCTGGTCAGCCTGTGCTGGGAGTGAAATGATGAATGAAGCTTTCCTCGCAGCCTGGGAGAGAGGCAGACAGGAGAGGGGACGTTTCGAGAGCATCAGCAGGGCTGCAGGAGCGGGAAGCGTTTCTGTGCCGGTTGGTCTGTGCAA
Organism: Pluvialis apricaria; assembly: GCA_017639485.1. Taxonomy (NCBI): domain Eukaryota; kingdom Metazoa; phylum Chordata; class Aves; order Charadriiformes; family Charadriidae; genus Pluvialis; species Pluvialis apricaria. The sequence goes on from CM030019.1 coordinate 8,206,105, forward strand.
GGTGCCGTAAGGGGAGGTGGTTGGGCCATACCGCTGTGCCATAAAGACTGTGGGTGTTCACTGCACGCAAGGAGACATGGCGCAAGATGCAATTCACCTTTCAGCTGGCTTGGGAGAAATGGGTAAAGGGGTCTTAACTTGCCTGCAGGGTCCAGCCCTGGAGCCAGAGCAGGCGCAGCGACCCCCTGGCTGAGGGGGGAACATGCTACTTCGGGAGGTTTGCTCGCAGAGATGACGAATGAATGCGCTCTGAGGTGGGAAGGAGAGATACAAATGCTGGCTGCTATCCAGTCAATAGATACGATCTATTATTTATAGGCATCTTGTGGACATCGTTATTTGTTTTTAGTGACACGGAAACAGTGCACTCCGCCTGATCTATATAGTGTGTAGCTGAGCTTGTATTTCACTGCACTCCTTTGCGGGCTTTTTGTTGCACTCAATCATAGCGGTTTGTCTGTGGAAGAGCAAGTACGGTATTTATTATGTACCTGTAATTAATGCTGAACATTTTCTTCTGCTATTTTTCCTGTTTATTTACATTTCTTTTTAGATCAATTGAAAAAAATCACAGGAGACTTCAGCCATAGAGCTGGTGGAAATAACAGCAAAATTGCTCCACAAGTTGTTGAGCTTTATTTTTCCTAAACTAGCCTCTAGAGGTTTTGAAAAATAGCAGCACTTTTAAATTTCATCAAGATGTTCCTAGTACTGAAGACTTTTATCCTGTTTTAGACAAGACATAAATCAGAAATTGTTTAGGACAAAAAATTTCTTTATTTAGTGAGAGGTTTGATTTGGGTTGTTTCAAGGGAATTATTTCTGTTCTGTCCTTTGTTAACTTACATTTGCAGGGTACTTACTTATTTTGCTAAAAATTTAGAATTAGGGAAATTAGAACCAGCTGCATTTACCAACTCAAAGGATTTTAATTCCTTCCTGAACTGAAGACTGAGCCTCGGTGTTTATTTGCCGACTCCTCTTGATTTCAGTAGGCGTCTTCTCTGACACTCCAAGCATCTGCCTGTCTTTTTGGCCTGATGCACAGTTCTGGTGCCGTCCTTGTGGTACCCATTATAACCTTCAGTGGGACTAAACTTGTCCTGGACAGTCGCTGGAGAGCTGTGCAAGTTCTCCCAAGGCAAGAGTCTCACAAGAAACGAGGAAAGATTTGTGCTTTTTGTTTTTTTTCCTCACACGGTTTGTACATGAAGGTCTGGGGGTGATGGAGTGGAGCTCGCTGGCAGAGCTTGCTAAAGCCTCTTTGGGGACATGGGAGACGGTGTGCTTGCTCCTGCAGACCAGGATGCTCACTGCCAGTTGGATTCGCTGCACGGACTCGTGGCAAAGGGCATATTCTTGCAGTGAAGGAAGAAGCAGTTTGTTGTTTCCTTGGGGAGCACGTGCAGCCTGCGGCGCATGCTGGGGCTGCCCTGGAGGACAAGGCAGCCAAACCAGCCTGGGAGCAAGGTTGGTTCAGCATCCCTGCTGCTCCAGCTCCGACGCGGGGTGAATCCGGGAGGCTTGGAGGCTCGTCCATGGGGGAACGGCTCAGGACCATTTATTTTTGGCAGTTTGCTTGAACTGGTTGCGCTGAGGAATAAAAGTTAAGAATTAGGATTTCAACTTCTGAAAAAGTCTTCTTTTCTTTCAAAAGTGTACCAAATGATTTTGCAATTATCTCTACCTGGCAGAGTTAATTACACCCAGGGAGAGGAAATTCAGGTCACAGGGTAACAGCAGTACTTGCAAATCACCAGGAACTGATGACCACACTTATTTCTGAAACGCACTTAACCAGGGAATGTGACTCACCAGAGGAGCAGCTTGACAAATTGCACAATATCTAACTAAACAGTCCCCTTTGGAGCTTGCGCACTTCCATGGCAACCAAAATGTGGCAGCCAGGGGAAAATGGAAATTCTTTTACAATAGTCATCCTGGCTATCCTCTTTTTCATTTGGAAGAATGCTGAAGGATACAGAGGACTCAGAAGAAAGAAATAACCAACTGAGAGAATATTGTTGGGAAAATGCAATTTCATCTGTAAAGGAAAAATAAGTCTTTTGAATTTCCACGCTCTGCCATCTGAATATTTCTAAATGCTGCAGAGGTAATGAATGTTTCCCCCACTGATCGGTAAGCCGCTTCCTCGGGATGGTTTCCCTATCAGGCATATTTAGTCACTCTTCCACAGCTCTGACTTCGGGCCTTTACCATTGAGGTTCCTGGGGGATAGCAAGAAATTTGCTGAAAGTCCCCCCATTGAGTGACAGATTTACTAATCGTTCTTCTACCAGCTGTGTTTAAAATGAGAAGTCAAAGATCCAAAAGCAGATTTATTAAGTTAAAAATACATTTGTGATCTCTTTCTTCAGGACTAAATAAATGTTTCTCATATTTTTGATTGAAAACAAAGTTAAAAATAGCAGGAGAGAAGCGCATTGCCCAGTTTTTTAATCTGTTGGGAAGTTTTATTAGGCCATCTCTGACACGGAAAGGGCACGTGCTGCTTGTGTTTCTAGTGCTGTGCACTGGCTCAGGATCGTGAATGACACTAAGATTTATAGGGGTGCCTCTGACATTTATAGACTTCTCCCTGACTCGGGCAGGAGACCCTCCGAGGCTCCAGGGACTCTGTGTTACACTGTACTCCAACTTGTCGATTTTCAATCAGTAAGAGAAACACACTTTCTCTTTTCATTTTCTTCCCTCTTGATAACCTGTTATCCCCCCAGCAGTCGGCTCAGCTGGGGTCTGACATCCTCCAAGCTGCAGTCAGCATTGCGCATGGTTGTCTCTTCCTAATAGCTAGGTCAATTGCCAAGTGTTTTTGTCGAAGAATGAGGGTTGTGAGGAGCTGAATGACCTCCATCTCCCTGAAGTGGTGTCCTCTGCAAGGCCGCCCGTCACACGCTGCTTTAATGTTGGCACTCCAGAAAAAAATTGTAGTGAAGATGGGAAGCCCTGACCATGTTTTCACAGGGAAGCCCTGCTTAAATAACTCTTCCATATGGTATGCATCACTTTTATCAGCAGTAATATATCATGTACACACTCTCTGGATACACAGTCGAATGAGCATTGAACTCCTCAGTTCAAATCATTCTCGCTCGGAACACACAGAGCTTCCACAGCTGCTCTTTGCTGGTTTAATCCCCAGAGCTGCCCAAAACCTCATGGCCTTCCGCTGTGTGGCTCAGAGTACTTCTCTTATTCCACTGGAGTTGGGGATTTATTGTACCCGTTCTGCTTTTGTCCCAGATTTCATCCCATCTACTTGTGGTGGTAACTGGGGAAGGACCATACCCTCTTTTCACAAGAAGTTTGGAAATGAGTAACATACAGCAGGCAATGTCCATTGTAGCACCCCAAAACAGTGAGCAGGGAAAGACAAATTTCTTGAAATAAGACAGAGGTGGAAGATTGTTCATCATGAAAGGCATGATGAAGCTGAGTAATTGGCAAAATATGGGTCATGCTAAGAAATAGGGGCAAAAGCCTTGCTGTGTTTGGACGGGGTCTGGAGTTGGAGGAGGCAGAGCATGGGGTCACCTCTGAAGTCCTCCATGATGGTGTCTTGGTCTTCCTTCCACTGTCCCTTGGATCAAAGGAGCCAAGTGACAGCTAGAGGCCACCTGATTCATACCATCAGATGGTAGGAAAGAACATCCAGCTCGTGTACACACCCCTTTCTTTAAGCAGCAGCATACTTTATGGCATTCAATCTATTTAATAAAATCATCCAGTAATTCTGATTAATGCCTACCCAGAAGAGTTGCTGCTTACCTTTAGATCCAGAGGCTAAGCAGCAATAATCCAGTCATGGTGATCATAACATACTACTTTGATCTTCAGATAAAAGAGCCTATAGAAGTGCAAAAGTGTTACATCACCGTTATTTGGACAACTTCAAAGCATGTTATATACACTAATGAATTCTCCCAACACAGTCTGATGAGAAGTAATAGGAGGCAAATGTGTGAACAGAGGAGTAGAAAGGAAGAGGGGAGAAGAGGAGTCCTCATATGGTGAAAGTGAAAAGCAGTAAAAATAAGTACCTGTACACTGTGGATAGGTGTGAGATGTGAAAAGGGGTCCACGAGGGCCCAGCTGCAGGAGTCACACACACGGGATGCTCTCCCATAGCAGGAATTTTCTCTCTCATTTCTTGAAGCTCTCAGTAAGAAGCAAGATCTCAGGCTGCAGAAAGGGAAACAGAGGGAGGGGGCAGCTTTTCATCTCAGCAGTGCTTCTGAAACCTTCAAAAATAAAAAAATCACCAAATGGATCTTAGCAGGTGAAATAGGGGCAGCAGAAACACTGAACGTGTTTTCCCTTCACAGTTTGGGAGTTTTAATGTTAAAAGGCAGGTCCTCCTGTGCACATAAATCTCTTCTAAAAGACACTGGGTGAGAAGAGAGACCCAACTCATTCTTCACCACTTCTACAAGGGATACAGTATGCCCTTGTAGAAAAAAGAAAGGCTCAAAAGCAAAAGTAGAGAAAATGTAACTTGTAGAGTTTTGGTGAGGAATCATATTTTAAATTAGAAATTAAGAGATAGAAGGAAAATAATATTTGGGAATATTGCTCAGAGTGAAAACCTTCCAGTGCAGGAAATATTGTCCTCTCAGAAAAGGCCTTTGTCTCGTCAGGTTGCGAAAGCTGACCAAAAAAAAAGACCAAAAAAAAAAGATCAAAAAGAACCAAGGTAAGGTGTCCTGGAAGAGGTCTGAACTAGGTTATTATAACATTGCCCAGAAATCTCAGAAACGGAGCTCTAAATTGTGAGCACGTGTAGATGACTAAAGAGGATCTTGAAAAAATGAAAAACTGATAGCACAGAATCCAAAATATATTAAATCTTTGGGGAAAAAACAGCTTTTTCATCGAGCAGATTTTAAAGAAGGGACTGAGGGAGAGCATATGAAATCTAGCAACACAGCAAAGGACGTTAGCACAATGTTGTTTAAAAAGAAGGATGAGTGCTGTTATACTTGGGGTCACCTGAGGCTAAGGAAGTTCCTGAGTAATGAATCTCCTGGGGTGCTCCAGCGAGGGCTTCTGACAAAATTTTATGCCTGTCACCTTGTAAGTTTTTCTCAGCAAAGAGAACAAATGTCACCAAAGTGAGAAAAATACGCGAAGCGCCTTTTTTACAGCAAAATTTTTGCTCAAAGGCATGATGAGAGCTTGTTTTATTTCCTTGTAGCAAAAGCTGGCAGAACTGCAGAAGAGGGATGACTTTGCCTTTCACCAGAGCTGCCAAGCAGCGTGAAGTGACCACGTGTTTCTCAGCAAACCTCCATCTAAACATTCATCCTTTACATGCTTCAACTTGGTCAATGCTGAATTGGTCAGGCAATTGGACTAGATGATCATTATAGGTCACTTCCAATGGAAAATAGTCTAGTCTAGGCTAAACTACCCCAGTTTGCAACATGGAGAGACACACTGTGCCTGTACTGAAGAGGATGACAGTGTATTTCTTTGGATCCAGCTGTTCTGCCTTTCAATCACACTTATTTTTTCTTAGGGTTCCAGTTCATCCCTCTATCCTAGCTTTTTCATTACAGTTGTTTTTTCAGCAGCCCTCTGGAAGAGTTGGGTGTATTATCCTGCATTTTTAGGGATAAGCATCTCATCTCATCTCAGGAGCGAGTCCTGACTGCTCGGGGACGGTGGCTCCCTCAAGTGAAAGGCATACTTCAGTTCTGCAAATCTGCTCCGTAGGAATGTTTTTATGCTACAGGGGGGTACATGGGTCCTGCTGAAGTTTAAAGGGGCTGGTTGCCCATGTCAGTCCATGCTTGTTTGGCATCTGGTGCTTCCAACACCATTCCTTGTTAGCTGAGCAGGTGAGTTGTGTTGGTTGCATATCATCAGGCTGCATTTTGTGGCCATTGAGGACCGCAGGAGGGCACAACCTGTAGACTGCTATTGAGTCTATAAATTACCCCCTGCATAGCTGGGCGTGTTTGATGCTGCCTCTGCCTGCTGGGATTGAGTGTCTCAGGAAGGGGAAGTGGTCAAAAAAGCAGCTCAGAGGTGAATTCTACCTGGTGACCAATGCTTCATCCACCCACCCAGGTGAAGTTCATAAATGCGATTGATCTTCTCCCACAGCTGGGAACTGAATTAGGGGGATGAAGTAAGCTACCCTGGATCCCATAAAGTGACAGGGTTTCCCAAGGAACAAAAAAAAGAGGTCCTAGATGCTAGACTTCTGCTTAGGCCATTAGGTACTTCTTGCCTGTCAAAATGTTAAGTGAATGTCTTGAAAACAGCACGTAGAAGCTCCGTGTAGTCATGCTTATACTTAGCACTGCAGCAATCCAAGCTCCAATGACTGGAGAACCACAAGTGGCATGATGCATTTCTGACTAAGCAGAAAAACTTATTTTAGAAAGAGGTTTTGCCCGTTAAAGGAAAATAGAAGAAAAAGTGCCAACATATTCTACAAAAGAAGAGATGAAACCATAGGAGAGGGACCATATACTGCTGTCCAAGGCCATTAGCTTAGGCAGAAAGAAACAGTAAGTAAACTGTGACTTATAATTAAAGCCTCACAGATATACATCCTCCCATTGAATCTGGGAGATTCTGCATATTTTCAGACAATATGTTCAGTTGTTGCAATATTTACACAGCAAGTGACCCCAATGCCCCTTTGTAAAAGGACTTCTGCTGGGATTGTGCAATCCATATTGCCTCCTTCCAGTGCGTTGGCTTTGCGGGTCGGAAGAGCTGGCATGGTTTGCCTGAAAACATGAGAAAGAGCAGATCTCCAGCCTATATACAAAGTTAAGCAGCTCTCAAATCTTCTCCTTCTCTTTTTTTGAAACAAAAATTAGAAAAAGCAAAGCAGAAGAGAGACAACATGGGACTCCCGAGTTCCTGCGCACCTGGAGCTTTTTTACCCTATCTCACTGGTTAATGTTACCCAGTGGGAATCAAAATATGCAGTTGTTCCCTCTGTGGAAAAGTTGTGAGGGGAGATGAAGAAGGAATTTGTACCGCTGGGAGAGGTAAATGAGAATGTCAATAGAAACCATTCTTAATTCTGTGTTTGTAAGGGCTCTCTCATCACTCTCTGTTAAAGCCCAGCACTGCAGTCAGGAGTCCTGATTATTGGGCCAGGTGATAGGAGTCAATAACAAGTAAAATCAAACTAACAATGGCAAGAAAATTAATAATAGATCATGGACAGAGCAACAGACATTATAATCACTCAAATTTCACGAAAAGCAGTTGGTAGCTCATTCAAAACTGTCCATGGCATAGTAGAGCGTAAGAGGATGAGAACTTTGCAGCATGTGCGTGATGGATTCACCCAGAGCTGTTCCCAGTGCCACATCCCCACACTAAATTTGTTCCTCTATCTATGACTATTCACAGACTTCTCAAGCAAATCTGGGTTTCGTGTCAAGGTCAGAGATAAAGTGATGAGACCAATCGTGCCAGATGGTCTGTGACACACAGAAAAAGCAAAGCTCATTTACATTGACAGAGTCTAATGTTGAAAATTTGTTTAAAATAAGAGCAAAACTGGAGCAAAATGTTTGCAACTAAGCCACTACCAAGTCAACCTTCAGATAGACCCATGAAATGATCTAGAGTCAGTATCAAATTAGCAGAATAGTGTCAGAGGTCAGAGGATCTGTGTGGGTAGAAGACCAAAAGTGGATTTGACCCACAATCAGTAGAACAAGCATATCAGAGCTTTTCTTTCAACAGTTTTGCATAAATTCATTCAGTGACAAATATGTCAGTTGACTAAGGGAGCCTTTATTAGAATTGAATTTAACAGCAAATCTGGGAAATCCTCCTAAAGCAACTATGGCTTTAGAATCCCAGATTTGCGCTTCTAATTAAAACACTGTCAGTTTAGGTGTAATTCTCCATATGAAATGGATTTGGGGAGGGGGAAGGGAGAAGTGGGAGAGAATTGAGATGCTGCTTGAACAGTTTTCCAATGAGGTTTACTTTGTGTATTTTTTGATGATCTCGTTAATATTTTTTTGCAAAACTGTATGATGCTCTTCTAATAAGATGGCAAAGCAGAGGCAAATTCCTGTCAGCTTTTCCTACCTTCCGTAAGGGATAAGATCAAAGAGCAAATTGTTTGATCAAGGATTGCATTTTGTTTTAAGAAATAAGAGATTATAGCTGCATGATTTTCTTTTTTTTCTGTGAAGAATCCATCAATGCTAAGGCTAGAACATAAAAAAATCACTTAATGGGAACAGAGGGAACTTACAGTTCTCTGTTTTCTACTGGCAAAATGCAATTGCTTTTGCAAGGAGAGCTAAAAAATGTCATCTAAGTGAGAAAATCAAAATTATTAATTTCAGCTTGGTCATCTGCAGTTTTACAATTAGGCAGATATAAAATAGCACATTCTAGAATTATCTTTTAAATTGTACATGTGGTAGGTAAGGGTTTAACGTATTATAAAAGATGAAAGAAAATTATTTGTAATGAGAAAGCAGAAACAAAATTGTTTACCATGTTAAAATTATACCTTTTAGCCTTTCAGAAATGAAACATTAAGTAATAGAAAAATGCAAAGCTTGGACAGACCCAAAACAACCATTTTTGGAGCACTACTTTTAGAGTACCTTTGTGACCATTATCTTTTCATTCTGATTGAGAATATTAAGGTTTCATTAACAATTTCAGAATTTTTCACAGCACTGAAATTCCTGTTCCCAGCCAGCTCCTATTTTAAGTAACTTGTGCACCATGGGTAATGAGGGCAGAGTATTTACTACTTACTTCTGCAAAGGTAATGTTGGAAAGGAGCACCCCGTTCCTGCTACTGTTCTATGGGGGGCAGGCAGAACCCCAAGTCACGGAGAGGAGTGTGGAGGGGTGATTTTAGCCAGCACAGGCAGGACTAGAAGAAGAAACCAAGAGATTTTAATTTGGATTGTGTAGGAAAGAATAGTGTAGGTGCAGAAGGAATAATATAGGTTGAAAAATGTACAATCTAGCCTGTCTAGCGATTTCATCCTCTTCTGCATCCCAGAATTAGCCATTCCTTAAAGCCTCTTTCACTGTTACCCTTGTTTATTTTATTCTGGTTTTTTTTTAGATCTTTTTATTTGCAGGTATTACTATGATAATGGATGCAAATAAATCCAGAGGTCAAATAGACAAATCCAAATATCCAAGCCTTGGCATATCTTTAAAGTCCTAACCAGTGTGCTCCATCTCACCTTAGCTCTGCAGAGGACTGAGTCACAAACTCGTTTCCACACAGCAGAGAGCTGATTGCCTTCATGTTATGCTTGAACGGGTATGGGGACATGTGAATTCTCGATACAAGAGGATTTAAACTCCATACTGCCCATTAGGGAAGAGAAATGAACTTTGGTAGGGCTCGAGCTGCAGACGTTTGTTAGTCAAGTGGAAGGTCATTTTCTGGTATCTGCTGCGGAGTGAGATTTTCAAAGCCTCAAAGTGACTTAAAAGTACAAGATATACCTACTCCTCCGTGACTACTCTTACTAGAGCATAAACATAACTCTAAGTCCCACTGGCTTTCAACCAGGCTTTTAGCTCCCAAGTATCGAAGTCATTTCTAGAAATGGAACATTATCTCCTAAATTACAAAGGCACTTTTGCAAACACGTCCCATGATGGTAGCACTGCTGCTCTCCCGCTTGGTCTACAGAAGTAACAGAACAAGGTCATAATGGATATTGTCTTTCCAACCATTTGCTTCCAGTAAGCAGTAACAGGCGTTGGCTCAAAATCTAAATAGGCAATATGGTTATCCAGAGAAATCCATCTTGTCCTGTTTAACGTGTATTCACTGCTGTTGAGCCACATGGGATGTCACATGGGATCTCATCTGCTTGTGTGATGTTTCATCATGACTATTGTTATAATTTTTATTGTATTGCACTAGCCTCCAAGAACCTCCATCACTGGCCAGCGCTCCTGTGTGTTAGATGCTGCACAACCATGGAGCGAAAGGATGATGTCCTGTAGATCCCGTCTGCTGAGTGTTTTCTCTGCAGTGTGTTTACAGCAGTTTAGATCCACAGCTTCTAGCTCCAAGTCAATCTAGCAATGAGGGCAAACATTGCCCATTAGCAGTGTCTGCAACAAAACATCATACATGTGAAGCCCTCACCATCCTGGCAGTTATAGCAAAATAGCAAGCTGTTTATCTCCTCTCCTTTCCTCCACTGTCTATGAGAGTGAGCACTGACGTCCTCACAGCGTCTCATGTCATGAGGAGAAATGGTCTGCACCAGCAGCAGGGACAGCCCAGATGACATTGGTGCATGATACAGACGTGCAATCCTGTCCCATCTGGCTCCCATGGGAAAGAAGCTACAACCCCCTCTCCCTCTTTCCCCAGCCCTCCTTCTTACCTCCCAGTCTCAGTACCCCATAGGTACTTTTTCACGCAGTCAGTGCCAGGTGCGGAGCTGGGAAGCGTAAGCCATCTGCAGCTGACAGCAGGCAGCCCCCATGGGATAAGCCAGTAATGAATATCACCAGGATGTCGAGGGTGTAGAGGTAGGAATCCGGCTGACTGCTGCTGAAGGGATTGAAAAAAGTCGCAGAAATATCCCAGCTTCCTCAGGAAGGAAAGGCTGTATAATTTGCAGCTGGAGATGAATGTGAATATTTGCCATGCAAATGGGTTTTGCCAGCTCAAAGTGGCCTTCATCAGCAGAGATTGTTGTATTTGACATTATCCGGTTACTTTTGTTTAATGCCTCTGTGCCTTTTCTGAGCGCTTCCTTCCCTGAGCACACATCATCCAGACTAATTAAAGACAGGTATTTTTTTCCTCTTCCCATCAATCTGAAGACATGTGAGCTGAATCCATAGCCGCCTCCCTCCCCGATCCCTCTCCACATATGAAACAAAAGGTAAAGTCATTTGCACTGACAGTCCTGTAGGCTGAGTATTCTCCACAGATGGGAAGCACGATGGTCACATTTATCTCGCTAACTTTGGTTACTTAAAAATCAGCTGATTAGTCCAACCTAGTCATCCCAGTTCCTTCAAAATTCATCAGAGAGGGAGGTCTGCAGAGGGAGCTCCTCCCAACCTGAGATAGATGGGTTGAATCATCCCTGGAGCTCCCTACTCGTCTCCAGATTTTTTTTGGTGAGTATGTCTCTCTTAGAGAGTTAAAGATATGGCAGAAGAACAGTGCCCATCTGCCTGTCTTTCCCACAGCATCCAGTACTCCCATAACTCTCTGATCCCCTTTCTGGCTGGCAGTGATGGGGGGGCATAAAAAGAAAGTAATCTGGGATGAGGGACCATTGGTCTGCTCAGCCATGTTGCTGCAGTTGCCAACAAAGGAGGAGGTTTGTGTGAGACACTGCAGGATGGGGTAACCAGCACATAGCTTATGGGTGGAAACCATGCCAGTGGGCTGTAGGCCTGAAAAAATCTTCTTTGCCATACCTTTCTTGGTTTTTAAGATCTGGATGGTTTAAAAAAGGGTTCGTGAACTCTATAGTATCACCCTGAAGATGGGTCCTGTAGACTTTCCTGGAAGACCTTGACAGGTAGATCCTTCAAAGTCGTTCACTGACCTTGGGTTTATGCTGTGGTGGACTTTGCGGCCCAGTTTCAGCAAAGCCCATGGAAGAAGAAACCAGACAGAAGGGCAGAGACTCTGCTCCGATATGAGGGCCCTGTGCAGCGGAAAGCCCAACCCATCTCTAACCGTAGATGTCCTTTCTGTCACATCTGTAAAATAAACCTCTTGTCCTTTCTGTCATTGTAATCCCTTGCAGTCATGTTTCCTGCAGTTTCTCTCTGCTATGGGTAAAAGCTGCTGTGGCCACCCTTCAGGAGCATGGGGCTGACGGCACATGTGTTGGGATGGGTCTTATTTCCACATATTAAAACACGTGCTTTCTTCTGCCCCGTATGCTGCATGTGTGGAAGCTCAGTCGCTATGGAAGGGCAACGCCCACTTTCTGCTGGGAAGTGATCTCAAAGATTTTTGACTAAAGAGCTTTCAGGGTGTGTTGATCTAAACGCGGGGGATGATTTGATGTCTGCGGCAGCAGCTCCCCTCACATCAGCAGCATTTAAAACCAGGCTGGACAAACTGGAAGGGTGTAACCGAGATAAGTCATGCAGCTGGTGAGCTATGTGGATTTAGTCTCCTTCCAGCTCTAATTTCTGTGATTATCAGGGTGTGATTTTTCCCTCGATGGAGCGATGGACCATGCAGGTTTGTTTGTCAAGTCATGTTAAACCACAGTAAACCATAGCAGCTGGACCCAAGGCTTCACGTAGACCCAGACACAGCATGGCACGTGCTGTCATGAGCTGGTCCAGTGCCCTTAGCTGGACTGGGATACCTCTGTGACAATCTGATAAACCATATTTCTGTGGAGTGACTCAGGTTGGCAGAAAGGCAACGCTGAGAGATGGTCCCCCATGGAGAAATAAACGGTGTTTCTCACGGGTGGGTCCTCCCTAGTCAGACTGTCTGGCTTTGTAAAATAGCATTGTAAGTTACCTTCTGTCTGGGACAGTGCTGTGCATTTAAAGAAGGAGAATATAAATAATTTAGACAGAATGCATGGATACTGACATCACTCTAAAATTATCTTTCACTCTTAAAAATTATATGAAAATATTTTAATATAAATTAATGCCTGTTTGACTTATTTGCCTCTATAGCTATCCAACGGTTACAGATAATTGGCTATTTGCAGCAAGAGCAAAATACCTACATTTTAAGGCACTATTATGAACATCTTGTCTAACCATCTGCTGAATACAAAACAGAGAATGTCAGTAGACAAATTATTTGTTAAGGCCATAGCTCCTCTCTTAGCTTCAATATGTCTTATAGAAAAACACAGAGTTCGAGGTTTTAAACTTCAGGGGATGGAGGAGCTGACCTAGTGATCCTAGCTGGTCTGTGTATCTGGTCTGGCTCCCTGCTGCTGCTCCTTCCTACTGGGGGTACATGCCACAACACAGACCTCACCAGAGCTGCTGTTTGGATGGGCATTGCCCTGCCCAGCTAAACCTTCCTTGTATTTGTCTCCATGTCTTATTATTAATACTTTTGTATACTCTGAAAGGAATTGAAAATCAAAGCAAATTCAATCAGTTTATTGCTGATTTTTTTTTCACTGTGAATTTTTTATCCCACCTCTAATTATACTGACACCTTGAAAAGTAGGTAGAGAGCTGAGGCAGACCTTTGGCTTCCCTGGAAGTGGCTGGAGAACATGACTTCTTTGGGTAAATGATGGGCCTGCAGGAGTGAGCTGCACCTTTTGGACCTTCACACCCCTCCTATCTGACTCTCCTTTCTGTGTCCAGGTCTCTCTCCGGCCGCATAGTCGGTGGCGTCTGGTGGTTCTTCACCTTGATCATCATATCCTCCTACACAGCTAACCTGGCTGCCTTCCTCACCGTGGAAAGGATGGTTTCTCCCATCGAGAGCGCAGAGGACTTGGCCAAGCAGACAGAAATCGCCTATGGGACCCTGGAAGCTGGCTCTACTAAAGAATTTTTCAGGGTAAAAGGGAGATGTTAATGCAAACATTTTGATTAGCCCCTTGTTTGACAAGTTCTACAGGCACGTCCTCTCTTATTCTCAGCGCAGGTCTGTTCTTTTTTCTCTTGCTTCCCCTTGCCATGTTAGGACCTGCTGAGCTTGTCCTTAAACAGCGAAATTCCAGTTTTCCTTGTGCTGCTCAGACGGCTGGTGGTATGTCCAGTACACGTGATATTCTGCAATTGTAAACACAAATACGGAATATCCATGTGCTTCCCTGCGTTATTGAGAAGTTACTCTGATCAGTTCCAAAAAAAACCACCTCCTGATTTCCAGCTCGCTTTGCCCTTGGTTTGATCAGCAAATTCGCTTGCCATTCACAAATATCCTACCCTTACTGTGTCAGGGCAACAGGGCTGATCTGGGCCCCGGTGCAGAAATGGCGGGAGGTTCATTAACATAGTGTTACCCCTTTGCCTTCCTTGGCCCATTTGTCATGTGAGTATGTGTTCAGTCCAAGCTGGAAATCTCAGCTGGCACCCAAACCTCTGTTAACACTTCTATTGGGTTTCTGCTGTCCCACGCAGCGATCCAAAATAGCAGTGTTTGAGAAGATGTGGACATACATGAAGTCAGCCGAACCCTCCGTTTTTGTGAGGACAACGGAAGAGGGGATGATCCGGGTGAGGAAGTCAAAAGGGAAGTATGCCTACCTCTTGGAGTCCACGATGAACGAGTACATTGAGCAGCGGAAGCCCTGTGACACCATGAAGGTGGGAGGTAACTTGGACTCCAAAGGCTATGGCATTGCAACGCCAAAGGGGTCTGCACTGAGGTAAGTAGCTTGGATTTGCTTCCTTTTGCCAAACCACTCGGCAAATCAATGTATGCACACAGTTCAATCTCCATTGCCATGTTAATCATGAAAGCTTGGGGTAAGGAGGTGGGGAAGGTGGAGGGAATGGGATATGAAAACTCAGTGTGATGTGCAGGGAATTAAAATGCCCCGCTCCCATTGAGCAACAATGGGAGCATCTAATTATTCAAGCCCTGCATTTGGAAACTGGATCCTGGCTGATCCACTTGCTATGAATGTGTCTGCTGTGTTAGGTGATGGCAGGGGGGCTGCTGTGGTGTAACCATTGGTTTCACAGAGCGTTATCCGGAAGGGACGCTCATCCTGTGCCATGTGAATTGCACAGCTTTGCAGAGTATGGTATTACCCTGGCTTGGATCCATGGTTGCAGAGGGAGTTCTCATGGGGAAAGCATTTGGTGTTTCCTAAAATGAAATGCTATTTGGGAGAGGTGGGAAGCCAGTTTTGAAAAAGCCCTGCAAAAGGTGTGCATTTTCATTCGCTGAGTCAATTCAGATCCTGGCAAGTGCCAAATTTATGGCAAGTCCAAAGGGGCAAAAATCCTGCATTTCTGAGCCCAGACCTGCAGCTGTCATATGCCTTTGCCTACCGCCATGTGAAAAATATCTCCAGAGACCTTCCTTTAAAAAGAAGAACTCTTACAAAGTACAGACCCAGATCTGAGTTAGTAGCAGCGCTTGGGCTGTGCACACAGCCATGCTGCTGGACACAAGCTGGCCCCCTGCGAAGCATATCGTGCAAACTGACCTGCTCAGAGCAGCATTACCACTGGGATGGTGATCTGAGTCACGTCAGAGGTGTGGTTCCTTTTGTCAGCAGCCACGCGTGTTCCTTGCCTTACAGTCATGAGGAATACAAGTTGTAAGGTTTTCATGGGACTAGTAAATCCTCAGAAGCCATAGCTTTAAGTGATATGATCAATGCTCCCACTGATTTAGTTATTTATCGAACATATTTTGATCAAAATATTTTGACCAAAATCGTACGTGTGGCCTTATATTTGCTTGCTAACATAACCCAATGCAAAGACATTTAATCCATGGTCTCTGGATTACTAGCAATCACCTGAGCATTTGCTGATACATTTGTCTGGTCACACAGCTCCCGAGCCAAAACCAACCCAAAGAATTGAAGATGTATCAACTGGCCCAAGGATTTTGATTACTACATTTATTAAGTCAGCTCAAATTGGATTCAGCACTTCCCGTATCAGCAATTCCTGGAGGTATCTTTAGAGAAGCTCAGGAATGCAGTGCAGGTGGTCCAGAAGGCAATCATTGCATCCAGCGGGGTTCGGGCTCTGAAATGACTCGGGCCCCTCCAAATGAAGGTGGATATGTTCTCACAGCTTTGAGATGTTTTCTTTTGCACTCTCTCCAGTGTTTGTTTTCTGTCTTGCAAATATGGAAATTAGGATACAGGGCTGATTCTATTTATTTATTTATTTAAACATCAATCTTGTATCCTAATTTTGATATTATGAAAACAAACAAACAGGAACATCCTACCTGTTTTGTAATTGTTGGCATGTAAAGGAGCCATTTATCATACTTCTAAGAAAAATAAACAACAAAAAAGAAAATTGCATCAATCATTTTAATTTTGCAGCTCCAAACATCCCTCTGCTAGGCATGATTCCAAAAATTCCTAACATTTCTTTCTGTTTCCTCTTTTTCATCCCTGCTGCATGTAGAATAAATTTCTTACGGGTCTAATGGCAAAGGAGGAATGCTTGATTTTCCATCCAATGGTGTTTCTTTGGAACAGTGGCTGTCAAGTTTTTGTCCCATTATGTTTGTTTTGTTCCTGTTGTTTTAATTGTTTTAATCTTAGTAGTTTCCTACAGTCATCATGTAGTGTCTGTTTTCCCCTTGGGGTCCTGCACGTGAGAGGTTGCCCTGAGCAAGGTGGCATTCGTGAGGCATCTGTACAGCACGGTCAGCCTGTGTCTTATTCAGGCTTCATCCTCACTCACTTCCATCCGCAGAGTAAAAGCTCTGAGCCAGGTTTGGAGGTACATGTGAGCCAGGCCTGTCTTAGGTGTGTGATCAGGTGTATTTTAGAAGTTGGGCTGCATTATTCTTGCTGTGACCTGTCCTTTTTGTAGCTAGACTGGGTCTTCTCCATTTAGGATAGGTGATTAGGAAAGGATCCTAGAGAGATGTTACATGAGAGTTCACCATTGTTTTTCTGGCTTCTACACAGGAACAAAATGCAAGTATATTGCTACAGATGAATGAAAACAAGGTTCAAAATCCAGAAATAATTCTACATGTTGTAGCAGGTGCAAACGTCCCTCCCAGGCCATCAGTTAGGTCTCTTGGGTGGCTAAAAGAGCTTGCCTCTTCCTCCTAGGTGAATCTGGCTTTGAATGTCTTTTGGCCTCCAGATGTTAAAATTCAGTTGCATTTAGGCATGGCTGAGAAAGGCAATGATGGGAGGGCAGAAATTACACCTTTCAACACCAGCTAGTTCAAGGTGCGATCCTGTCTGACATGAGGTAGTAATGCAGCTGAAAAACCCGTCCATTTACCTGGCAGAAGCTCTTCTCCACTGTTGGATGAGTGACTAAAAAGAGGAGAAAAGCCAAATTATCCAAAACATAGGAAAGAAAAAACTAAGAAATCCCATGTGAGTCTGTACTCAAGGAATAGAGAGGCTCTCGAGACTGAGATCTGGGAAGGCAAGTTCTTCAGAGCAGCCATCCTGACACTGAAGTTCCTTAAAATACAAGTTGGTTTTCCTAGGGTCTGTAAATAAACACAAAATGTTCACTGTTAAAAACCCACCTCCTTTCAGGACCCCAGACCTCCCAGTGTTTCATCAAAACACACTCAAGATGAAGTACAGCTTGTTCTGTGTACTCCCCATGAGCTGAAGAGAGCGACAATTAACTGAAATGAAGCTTCCTAGGCAAGATAACACATAACACTTAGCACATGGCCC